>CM040238.1:51554240-51642176 GCA_022545495.1 Chrysanthemum lavandulifolium | reverse complement strand
TTTGTAAGCATGTACTCATAAGTCATTAGAGCCCTTGATGTCATAACGTGGGACTCGGCGTTAAGCCGATGTGCAGCAGTGTTGGCTGTGTTACCACACCGCCCACCACACAAACCAACGCCGTTGGTCAACACATTAATACACTAACGCGCATTGATGGAGAAAAAGCAAGGCTTATTTTTTTATTTTTTTATTATTGATTTTTAGATGGGTTTGTGTTTATGTTGTGATTTTTGTGTTTGGTTTGTGTGTGTGTCAATGTATGTTTTGTTAAAAATGATTTTTTTTTTTTGTTAAAAATAAAATTTAATAAATGGGTTTAGGAGTGGGTGTGGGTTTAGTTTGTTTCAAATGGGTTTAGCAAACGTTCAAAATTTAATAAATGTGTTGATAAATGGGTTTAGCAAAAGTACAAATTTTTTGTTTTGTAATTTTAATTTTGTAAATTTTTATTAAAAATATTATTTGTACTTTTATTTAATGAATGGTTAATTAGTTTGTTTGAAAAATTAAAATAAGATTGATAGGTCTTAAAAGAAATTGTGTTATGAGCGAAGGTATTTTGATGTGTTAGTATTAATAATTAGAATGCTGAATTCCCATTCACCCATTAAATGACTTCACGTTACAAATACAGTTTTACTTTAGAACTTAGCTAATTAAGACGCAAGTCTTTAAGATAATATTGTCAATCCAATTTATGAGTTAGTGAATTTCTTTATGGGGGTTTAGTGGTTTGATGGCGAGTCATTTAAGGGTTTAGGACTTTCTTGCCACCTTCATAAGAAGGTAGGTTTACAGCTTTGCGAAAAAATCAAAACTTATATATAGGCATTTTTGTACAGCTAAGTAAAAATAAGAAAAAGAAACGACACCTGAGAGATTCGAACTCTCGCGGGGAAACCCCATGTACTTAGCAGGCACACGCCTTAACCACTCGGCCAAAGTGTCTTTGTTGATATTTTCTTCATATTCCCTTTATTTAATCTATCGGATTTTTTATTTCAGTGTCTTATTCAAAAACATCATTTAATGTGATCTTCCTTTGAACATGTTCACCTGCTACAATTAAAAATACTTAAATCTTGTCCAAAGCAAATTTTGGATCTAGTAATGTTGCAAAAGTGGCTTTTCATCTATCTTCGTGTTTCAAAATCTGCTAATTTCATTTTGGTGAACACTTTGTGCAAGATAACCCCATGTTTTACACGTTATCCGTTCATTTCATGAGTCGTTTCATGATTCAATGGATCTCATTTCTATTCGAATATAAAGATGTCATCATTTGTTCATTTTATCTTCCAAGTTCCAACATACATCCTTTTGTATTACTCATGGTATATCTAGTGTGATTCATAGCTTCACACAAATTCTCCTTTTAAGCTCATTAGGAATCAATCAATCATCTAACACTTGTAGCAAGATCTCACTAAAAGATACGAAATAATACAAGTACGCGTTAATAGAGTAGTGGTAAAAAGTAGTACATGTTTTTCTTGAACTTGCTTTGCTATGTTTCGCTATTTTTACAACAAGAGAGCAACTGATACATTATTATGATGTAACCCTAACCATAAACCAAAAGAAAGAAAATACAAAGATGACCATCGAAAAACCCGTGTGATCGAGCTAATGATGCAATAACTTACCAACTAACCAAACCGTAAAACCAACAATCCATCTCTTGTTGAGCCAACATTTGAAAAAATAAAATGCCGAAATCACATGCTCATTTGCCAAGAACTCGAACTATACGAAGCAGCAATCGGGCTTCTCACATTGTGCACACCATCACTCCACTCAATCGAACCAAAAGCTGCGGATGAACCACCACTTGAAGTAAAAGTGATCTCGTATTCAGCCTCATTCTTATCTTCACTAAACTTAAGCTCTGCAGGAGACACTACAACATCCACACCTGAAGGAGCATTCACGCTCACCTTATAAACACAATCGACATCACCAACATTCTTCACTGTCCTCTTGTACTTCACCACACCGCCCTTTTTCTCAAATACAACCGAGAAAGATGGATAGTTTAGATCACCCGGACTACTTAACTTTCCTACACTACAATCGATTGGATCATTCACAAAAGTTGCTATTTTCTTGGAATCGTATCCAATTGCACAAAGGAACTCGGCGTAATCATCAACACCAGCATCATACACCAACCCGGGGTTAAGAGCTCTGTTTGGATCCACATGTCCTGATCCATGAACAAACGGTGTAGATTGTTCACCAGTAGCAAGATCTGTAATATTCTCACCAATGTTGTCCAAATACTTAGCGGTAGTCATCAAAGCGGACTTTATTGCAGCCGGGGACCATGTAGGATGAGCCTTACGCAACAAGGCGGATAAACCACTCACGTGAGGACACGACATAGATGTTCCTGATATGATATTGAACTCGACACGTCTAGAGTCTGTATCCAATGAAGTGGGGCTAGTGTATCCGGTCCAACCAGCTAAGATATTTACACCAGGGGCAATAACGTCTGGTTTAAGAATCTCAGCCGTACGGTAATTAGGTCCACGGCTTGAGAAAGACGCCACACGTGGAGCGGACGGTGATGTTCCGATCACCGTCCCTCTGAACACAATCGTCGCAGTAGGCGACGATTCTGTCTTTACATACTCTTTCACCTTATCTCCAGCCGATGCACCAAGCATCGTAGCTGGAATAATATGAGCATCGGCGAGCAACTCCTCGCCATTCTCATCTGTATTAGTATGAATCAAACCAACACCTCCAGCTAACTTAACCGCATTACCCTTATCAACCCTAGCATTACCCCCACGGTCACAAATCACAATCTTACCCTTAGCCAAACTCGCGTTCAATTTCCCCGAATAACAATACCTATCACCACAATCCGCGCCATAAACCAATGGATACTGCTTTTCATCAAGTCCATCACCAGAGTAAAGCGAAACACCTCCATAAACTCTCCCATCGCCCAGAATAGCATCCGCTGGAAACTCGCGATCAAGCGTGGATGCTCCGATAGTGAATATCCACGGCGCGATGTTTACAGCGGTATACGCATCTGGACCCGAATTACCTGCAGAACAAGAAACCAAAATACCGTTCGCCACAGCATGAAACGACCCAATCGCAATAGAGTCACGATAATACTGAGGAGCATAACCCGAACTACCAACAGATAACGAAATAATATCCACTCCATCTATTATAGCTTGTTCAAAAGCCGCTAAAATATCGGAATCATAACAACCTTCATCCCAACATATCTTATAAACCGCGATTCTAGCTTTAGTAGCCATACCTCTCGCTTCGCCTTTCGCGAAGTCATAAAAACCCGCGTTAGGAACCACATCTCCAGCCGCAGTTGACGCGGTATGCGTCCCGTGACCCTCCGTGTCACGGGGCGATAACGCACCACCTGTTACGTTTTTCGCTCCATTTAAACTAGAACTGTACCCTCTATAAAACGCTTTCGCGCCAATAATCTTCTTATTACAGGCACTCTTTGGAAAATCTGACGTCACCTCACATCCACCCTTCCACCTGGCTGGCACGGGGGACAGTCCTTCGTCACTAAAGCTCTCACGCTCTGGCCATATACCAGTGTCCAACACGCCAACGATGACGTCATCGCCATACTCAGCGTTAGGCCATAAGCCAAAAGTATCAGCTAGGTTTAAAAAAGTGGGAGTATGTGTTGTGTGCAGTACACGTTTCCGGTCACGAATAACGGAGATTACACCAGGTTGACGACGTAGCTCATAAGCTTGTCCACGTGTCAGCTTGACGGAGAATCCGTTGACGTATTTCTCGTAAGTGTAGAGTAGATCTTCAGGTTGGTGATCTGGTGCGACTGACTTAACGAGAGATGTGTATGTTAAGGGTTTTTGAGAGTTTGCCACGTGGACTATGTAACTTTTTTTGTGATGTTTTGATGATTCGATAGGTTTTAATGAGATGATTAATAAGAAGGAAATGAGAAGATGATGAAACTGAAAGGCCATTTTTTGGTTTCCTGGTTGTTTGGGATGAGAAGATGGAGATAAAAAAGGAAAGGAAAGGAAAATGTTATAGGAATGATGGAAGGTGGGATGGGTGGAAACTTGGAAGTGTCTGATTGGTGGATGGTGTATGGGCCAGTTGTAAAGGTTTGGTACCTACCACTATGATGTCTACTTGTATATTATTGGATTGGCCAATTGGAAACGCCCATGCGGCCATGCCATTGCTTTGATTTTTGTTTGTATAAGAAGTTAAGAATAGAAAGTTTTGTAAGTTTGCGGAATAAAGAAAGTCATTTCTTTTTCAAAATTTGACAAAATATGCACAAAAATGATATTTACCATTTAGCATTGTAAGTTTGTAACGCAAGACTAAAGATATCACACAAGTTACTGCTTTTAAAGATACAATGTACAAAGACTACATTACACCAATCCAAGTCAACAACACAAGATGAAACTGATACTTAACTCTAGCTTAGTTCATTGTAATGAAAATATAGTAAATGTATTTATAAATGTATTTATATATGTAATAGTGTCCAGATACATTAGTTAGTTAGAATAGTTAATCTTAATCAAATTGTGTATGGAGTTATGCTACATCCACAAAAACCATCCGCAAAATAGATGTTAGGGTATGATTGGTGTATTTTTCTATAGTTTCTCTATCTTCTCTCTGATTAAGTCAATCACACCCTGACACTTCATTTTGTGGATTTTTTTTGTGGGCGTAGCATTTACCTTGTATATAAACTACTTTCTAGTTTATTGTTGTAACAAGTCATTCTCATAATGCAGTCGACAAATTTTTCCCTCTTTCAATTCTTTATATGGTATCAGAGCAATAATCCTACTCAACTATAACCACTACCTAATTCCGCCGTAACTAACTCTGGCCACCACAGCTGGTTACCAACAACCATAACCGTCAATCTTGATCAAATCAACTTGATTTTTTATCACAATAACAATACGAACACAATTATTGATTCAATTTGCCTAAACTATTTACCAAATTCAAGATTCACAATCAATTCTTTAACCTGAAAACTGAAATTTCACCACCAAAACTGTTACAATCACCATTAATGGAATGAATTTGGGCAAAATGATCTGGTAAATCGCCAACTCATATTCAACCTCAACAAGAATCTAATCAAACAATGACTTCAACAAGTGGTTCGAATACTTCAATTCCTACTGAAACAATGAAGGACATCAAATCATTTAATCATCCATTATACTTTCATCCTCATGACCATCCAGGTATGATACTCATTTCTAAAAAAACTCACTAGTTCAGAAAATTACATTACTTGGAAAAGATTAATGATGACAGCTTTAAGTGCTATGATCAAACTTACGTTGGTTAATGGTGAGTTTGAGGATCCTGAGATGTCATCACCAATTAGATCTTTTTTGGAAATAGCAAATAATATGGTT
Source organism: Chrysanthemum lavandulifolium (assembly GCA_022545495.1). NCBI lineage: Eukaryota > Viridiplantae > Streptophyta > Magnoliopsida > Asterales > Asteraceae > Chrysanthemum > Chrysanthemum lavandulifolium. Next base: position 51,636,738 of record CM040238.1, on the reverse strand, counting down.
GTTTCATGGATACTTAACATTGTCTCAGACCAGATTAGCAATAACCTGAATTTTGTTGATTCTGCACACTTTTAATGGCATCAATTGCATAATCACTACTCACAATTAGATGGCCATAGGATATACCAATTGGCCAATGAAATTGTTCACCTTAAACAATTAAACTATTATATGGAAGTTTTTATCATAAATTCAAAGGTTGTGGGATGAACTAGATGCTCTTAAGGCACCCTATAAATGTACTTGTAAATGTATTTGTGATAATGGCAAAACCAATAGATAAAGAAATCAAATGAAGAGATTAAATCAGTTTTTATAAGATTGGATAAGAGTTACACAAACATCAGAGGCCAAAAATTTTATTGCTATAACCCTTACCCATAGTTGCTAAAGCCTATAGCATGCTCAGATAAGAGGAAAAATCAGAGGGAAGTTCCATAACAAACAACAAAAATGCCTTTTGCGTTAAACACATACAGAAACAACAAGTATGACTTATCTAGGAATGGAAAAAACCAGAATTCTTATCAGAATTCTCAATCATAAAACCAATCACAAGCCAAAAGGAGTACATTCAAGGTAGGAGTCATTTGTGGAATATGCAACAAAGAAGGTCATACCAAAGAAGAATGTTACAAGCTTGTTGGTTAATATAATTGGACATCCATTACACAATAAATATTAGCCACCTCAAATGAAGAAATTTACACCATCTCAAACAAGATCAAGGACCGTTAACATGACCATGGCCACTGAAACTACCCATGTTGAGACAAATCTAGTTGAAACTTCAAACTTGGTAAATCTGCCACCTAATTATTTAGTCACAACAAGGATGGATCAGTTGCAGAACCAACCCAATCAAGTGATATTGATGATGCAAAATAACACAAAAGCTTCCACATCTGGTTCCTGCAACATCATGGCAAGTAAACCCAAAAGACTTATTGCTTATTACATGAAATTTGGTTAATAGATAGTGGAGCAACGGATCATATATGCATATCACTCATACTCATGCACAACATAATTAAATGCATAATACCTATCATTGTTTACATTTCTAATGGACCTACCACAAAAGTTACCAAAATTGGTTGTCACTTTGCAATCAAACATCACGTACATAGTGTGCTTTACATTCCAACCTTCACCTACAACCTCATCTCCATAAGCAAAATTCTCCAATATACCTTAAATTCAATCACATTTACTTACAATACTTGTGTTTTCCAAGGCCATGATGGATCCAAAACTCATGGAACACTTAGTGGTGGTTTATATGTTTTACCCTCATCTACAACTGTCAACAACACAGTTTCACAACCTTTTTCTATAGCACTACTAGCTATCAACTACTTCTCGTTAAGGTATGCTATATTGAGACATTCATATCTTCAAGTGCTCGAAACTATAAAGCAGTTACAAGTTTCAATATTTATGAATTTAGACCAAAAATGTACTACATGCGCCTTAGCAAAACATCATGCTTTACCATTTAGTCCTAGTTGATGTTGTGTATGAGACATGATTTTTAAAGGATGGTGACATTTGGTCCAAAATAGACTATGAGTTAAAGTTTCTCGTTGAACAAACTCTATTGTAAAATATAAATTTTTTTTAGAATCAAAGGAGATTGATAAGATCAATATATATAGTGTTTTTACTATCATTATTCAACATATTTTGCTCATTGTTACTGCCATTTTATATGAATTGGTACTTAATTGCTTCCTATTTACATAATAGGGCATTTTAGCAGTAGAACGGAGAGATACGGAAATTGAATCAATTTGGAAAAAAATGTGAAGAAAAGCTGGAAAACAAGACATTACGGCGTAGAGAGCCAAAATATTCGCCGTAGATAGTTAAGACTTTGGAGCATTTTCTTGATGTAGCTTTTACACCGTAATGCGGTATGTTGCTGATGAGTGTCTAAATACTCATCATTTTTGTACCATTTAAACTGCAAAAACATCTGAAAACACTCAGAAATGCATCAAAATGATAAAAATATCACAAATAAGTGTTTTATGTGTTTTAAATGCAAAATATCAAAATCGGTAAAAAGCGATCAAGTTTGCATAATTGGCGCTTTAGTCCCCAAGTTTCAAAAGTTGTCAAAAGCAGGTCCACGTAAATCAAAATAAAGAAAAATATCATTTTAAGTCCCTAGGATTCTTAAGTTGTCAAAATTGGTCCTTGAGATTTAAAATTGCAAAATTACAATTTAGGTCCCTAAACTTTCAAAAATGTCAAGTTTGGTCCTTGGAAGTTTGAAAATGTCAAAATAGTCCTTGTACTATGGAAACTTGTCAATTTTGATCCTTGAAACAACTTTGGGAAATTAGCGAAATGGTCCTTCAAAATCGAAATTGCATTTTGGTCCTTATCATTAATAAACCAAGCCTTGTCAAAATCCATTGTGACCCTCGCCAAACCATTGTGACCCCCCATCATTACCCCTTTTGGACCCCCGGTCAACCCACCATCAATACACTTTTCCTCCCACCACTGTGCTTCTCTCCCAACTTGCCCTGCACCTCTCACCCATCACCTCACCTTATCCCTCCCCCCTCATCATCATGTCTACCAACCTTACACACCACAATTAATGCCACCCCCCCTAGTTGCAAAAATCAGAGCCCACTGCTCAAAACAGCTTTCCCGCCAAATTTTGATCAAATGGCCAAAATCATCTCAAGTAATCCAAAGGCCAAGATTATGAGTGGGAATCAATCAGAGGACACGTGGAAGCATTTTTGGGTATAAAAGAGAGAAGTGAAGCAAGAGGAATGGTAGTAGTTAGTTTTTTAAATTTATGTAATGTCGTTTTTTCTTAAACTATCTTAATTAGTTTATAAATTTGTACCTTTAAGCTCTATTGTACTAAAGCTAAGTTGTTTGATCATTGTAACTCATTTTCAAGTCTTAATTCAAAGTCTCATTTAAATTTCAAGTTTCATGGTCACTGTTGCAAAACTCAGTTTCAAATTCTTATGTCAAAGCTTCTAATAGCTTATATTTAAGTTCAAATAAGCTTGCTTAAGCTTATTATAGCTTTTAGTAAGCTTACAAAACAAATTCAAGCAATTTTGGTTTTGGTCAACGAAAGTCAATGTCAGAGAGATTTTGGTTCAAACAGTTTGGAAATGGAATGGGGTTGATGCAAGGTTGATTTGGATTGGTTTGGAATAGAATAGTGATGTTTGTTACGGTTTAAGGCTATGATATAAAATTTGGATACTTGTGAGCTTTTTATCTCATTTTCATTTCTAGTTCAAGTTGCATATTGTGCTTTTGTTTGTATCTGTGATCATTGATGGTTTAAACCTTTTCAGTAGTTATAATTAGGATAACTAGATTAAATTTCAGTTTTAGCTTAAGCAAATTTCAGTGGGTAGCTTAGCTTACAAAGCAAATCTGTCACAAAAAGAGTGTTTGGATCAGTTGGTTTGATTGAGTTTAAGCTTTGGTTTGTGTTTCAAATCTGTTCACTCAGTCTCAACTAGGATCACTTGAGTCATTTTAGTCTTAATATTGCATCCGCTTGGGCTCAAAGTCAACATCACTTAGAATCGCTCTAATTCCATATCTATGAAAAATTTGTGATATCAAAAGCTTGGTTTGTGTTCAAAATCATAGATATTGCTTGCATTAGTTTTACTTTACCATTTAACATCAACATCAGTCCAATAAATTGAATCAAAACTCATAAAAGTCAAATCTTTCAAAACTGTCAAAAGTCAAACAAGTGAAAACTCGGTTTCACCAAACTAGAGTGAATTTTCATAGATTCAATTCGGGTCAAATCATGTGAGACTTTTGATTTTAAAAAGTTCACCGGTCTATTTTCTTAAAATGATTTTTCATAATTTTAGAAATTTTGTGCAAGCCTCGAATAGCTTGTCAAATGGGGGCTTATCTCGCCTGCTCACAAACTCGATGAACACCGAGTTTTCTCGATTTGTCTGGGGCTTGTCAAAAGCTCCTCGAGCTTCTCTTGGTCTAGTTTTTGGTTTACAAGCACCTAGCCAGGTCTAGTTTAGATTCCAACATTTGGTTTTGAGTTTAGCTTATTTGGTAGCTTATTCTCAAGCTTAGTAGCACCAAACCGATTTTGCACTTATCTCAAATAATCAAATCTGAGTAATTTGTATTCCGAGGTTTAAGCTTGTTGTCACTAGTTGCATTTGAGTAATTTTAGCATAACTTAGCTTCGTAATGTTTGGTGCCCGTTTGTACCTTTGGCTTATTTCAAGTGCTTATTACATAAGCACTTGCACTGCAGTTTCATTTTTTCACACACAAGCCCCTGTTTTTATATTTTTCTCAGATTTAGGATATTAAATTAGACTTTTCCTGAATTTTTCATATTTTTCTAGCACTGTTTACTATTTTTCTTCATTTAAAACAGTTTTTAGGGAATTTTAATTAGCTTTTAATACAATTAAATCGAAAAAGTTCAAAAAATAATTTTTCATTTTCTTAGGTTAAGATAAATATAAAAGTCAAAAAATATTTTTCCAGATTTTTCTTAGTTAAATTTGTATTTTTAAGCAATTTAAGTAGTTTTAAATAGTTTTAATTCATAGAAAATACAAAATAATCGAAAAATACAAAATTAGTTTTGAAAATTCTCTTTAGTAATTTTAGATTTTCTAAGTCATAACTTCATTTTTCTAGCTTTATTTCATATTTTCTTGTATTTTAGGGTATAATTAAATAGTTAAAATTAGCTTTTAATTAATAATAATTAGATAAATAGTTATAAAAATAATTTTCTTTTTCTAAAAATTTTCTTTTATCATTAGGTTTGTAAAAATGTCATTTTCATATTTTTAGGATTAATATTGTTTAAGTTTCACATTTTCTTTTGTTCGTCACGTAGTTTTTAATAAAGTTTTATAAAAGAAAAATCAAAAACATTAGATTTTACAAATAGTGATAGCGTTTATTTAATATAGTTTATCTTTTTAATTTCCTTTAATTTGCATTTAAGCCCCTGTAGTTTATATACTTTTTCTTTTAGTATAATCAATCACAATCCTTTTCCGTTCAAATCCTCTCGATCACTATTCGTTTGACTATTCTCGCACACCGTTGGGACTTAACGACTGGGAAACATCAGACTCTCTCGGACTTCATTGCATTTTGTTCGCATCGTTTGAAGTTTGTTACGGTTGACCATTCACAAGTGGTCACCGTGATAAAACGACCGTTTGGGACTCAATCAAATTTTAGGCGCCATTGGAGTCATGCTAATTATCTTACGTTTAGCAGTTAGTGATTTGAATATTCACTCCTTGTTCATACCATCTATCTATATCTATATATATATTTTCTTATAAAAATCCAAAACCCAAAACAAACTTTAAACGTATAAAACACAAAAATATTTTCCTTTTGTTTCTATATATGTATCAAAGATAAAAATACAAAAGATTTGTCGTTTTTTTTAATAATAACAACATAAAAGATTACCACCGCAAACCAAGGCGTTGTACTACCTAACTGGGGTACGACCATAATAAGTTCCCGAACCAAAGATTAAAACTTGCCTTTGTGTCCTTGTGAGTGGTGTACCTTTTTCAAAGAAGCCATTCATCTTGTGATTATTGGTTTAAGTTCACTGTTGTTTTGCCTCGATATTGTTTTAATTTGATTTGTTGTTATATCTACTTTTCAAAACCATAAAAACCAAAAAGATTCTTCTTTCCCCATTTTCATAATTCTCTTGTTTCCTCGAGTTACGTCTAGTGCATGCGCACTCGTTCTTCTAGATCATTGAGTCCTTTTCGTGATCTAGCAGAAATGTAAGCTCCCGGAAAATTTCAATGTACTTAACGTTTTAATCAAGAATTAAACACGATCTATTTCGTCATGAAATTTTCTAAACATCACATTTGCATATCAATTGGCATATGCATGATCAACGCAGCTTGAGCGTTCATAAATATACCGTTGTGATCTAAATAAATTTCCCCACGATCTTGATAACCTTAAAATACGTATCGAATACGTAAAAATTTGTAAAAATTACGAATTTAATTATAATAAAAATATATAAAATTCGTATTGGGCCTCGGAACTCATTGGACTTTTCACCACTCGAACCCGACACATAAATGGGCCTCACGACCGGATCAAGCCCACACTAATATTTTAATTTGGGCCTTGTCGATTTGCTTGACTAGCCCAACACCCTACTTATATCCTTTTGGGCCTTGTTCACAACCCAAGCCCAAGTTACATTTAAAAGAGTTGGTAAATGATTTGTTTTTGTGTTCCTTTCTGTTGTAACCGAACAAGCAAAACAAGAGGGGAACCAAACTAGAAACCAAAAACACAAAACAAATAAACATTCACCCTATTTGAAGCACATGTTGCGTGTGATGTGAGGATAGGAGACAAGGAGCCACTACTAGAGCATACTAAGCAAATATAAAAATACCTAGACATTTGACTAACTTGATTAACCTTTGGATAACATGTTTCTTAAACAAGAGCATGAAGTGACAAAGCCTTGAGCATGCCACAATCTTGGCTGCCCTCAACCCCACGCCAAGAAACATACACACAAACATAAACAAATTCAATATAACATGTGACTATAAGCCTAGAATTAGGAAGACTAGAAGACTTAAAAATTGATAAAGCCATGCTTGAATCTCTTTAAAACCCACGACAAGCATACACACCCTTCACTTAAACTCATACAACTCACAAACACATCACACTATTACTCTTGGTTTCAGTCGAGCAAGGAGAAAAAGGAAGAAAAGAAATATTGGGTTACTAGCAAACTAGGAGGTTACACGGGATTATTGTTGTGAATACTCGGGTTACTATCGGTTGTGTCTTTCTCGGCGTGTCTCTTCCCATCCGAGTTCCCACACCACTCTCTTGAGTGATTGTAAGTTTTCCTCGAACCTATTTCGATACGACTCATATCATGCTTCGATGTCTAGTATTACATTTATACTCGTTAGGAACACTTTCATCTTAAATATTTCGAAACTTTGCTAACACACATGCTAAGGTTCTATGAAAACTAAACGAAATGTAAGCCACTTTAGTTCACTAAGAAGAAGAAGAAATAGAAACAAAAAGGAACCATGCATGCATCTCGACAAAATCAGTAGCCTGTATGCAAAAGATAATAACACAGAAACCTCACAATATATAACATGTTACGTAGAAATTAGACACAAAAAGAGCCTAGCTCAGATGGTTGGCGCGTGTTGCCTTGGAACGAAAGGTCCCTAGTTCGAATCCCACCTGTGACATTTTTATTCCCTTTTGTTTTTATAACTTTCACAGTTTGGCAAATACACCCCTCCACTTTAATTAAACTTAATACTTGAGTAAATATTAAAAGTGTAACAAAAATAAGTTTTAAAAACGTTTTGCGAAAACAGATTTTTATAGGGACCAAAAGTGTCAAATCTGAAAACTTTAAGCATATAATATTTATGGGTACAAAGTGTTATTTTCTAAAAGTATAGGGACTAAACTTGTACTTTTTGTAACTCGAGGGTAAAAAGTGTAAATTGAGAAAAAGTTTAGAAAAACTTATGATTTTATTATAGCCTCGTAAAAATAAGTATTTTGACCACATGAGCGTAATATTTTCAATAACGATGAATTTAATTTATATATATGTAAAATATAAATATGTATATGTAAATATATATATTTTAGAAAATAATTAAGTATATGTAAAAGGATACATATTTCGATAAAATACTGGGAATCTAAATACGTTAAAATACTCAACAAATCTATTAAGATCACAACGGGGGAACATTTCACTTATGCGTAAGTGAAGATCATTAATTAAGGCAATGTAGCATGTAAATTAACTTAAAACGTTAATCACGATCGCACACTATTGGATTGGACAATCCCAATGATCTATTGAATAAGAATATTCAATGCTCTATTATTTTGGTCGCGAACCAAAATGCTCATTACTGAGATTCGCCATCTCATCATTTTAGGTTTCGAGTTGGAACCTTCGCTACATTGTGCTTGATCTATTTGTGCGTGTGCATTATTATCAAGGTGAGTTCATAGCCTCGCTTTTACTTTATTTTTATAAACTCCGCGAGGGAGATACATGCTCTAAACTAGAACACAAGGTTTTTCATAAATGATTGATCTTCTTGATTATTGGTACTGCCTAAGTTGTTAGCCACAAGTCCCCTGATCATGAACCATTAGTCACCGCGAGTGAACGTAGATATCGTGAATAGTACTATGGGGAATAACGAACCCGTTTCGGTTATAGAGAAATAACCGGGCGCACCATATCGAATATCTTTAGGTAATTGGCTATTACCTCCTTTGGGGCATACTTACGCACACCGGTAATTCGTGTATGCGGTTGAGTCTTGGTTTCATGAGCTTAGCGCATAATAATCTGTGATATTTTCTTATGATATTGTTAGTTTACAATGATCATGATCTTATACTTGTGTTCAACTTATTTTAAACCTATGGACTTCACTCAACATTTTGTTGACCTTTTTAAGCATGTTATCTCGGTGTCGGTGAAGATTATGACCAAGGTGCGGAGCGGGCATGGCAAGGCTTATCTAGTGGTGTAAAACATAAAGTTATCATTTCTTTCAAACTCATGATCTTTCTTTTGGGAAAACACTTGATCTATTTACAATATTTTGTAACAAACTATGAGTTTTCGATGAATGATAACTATTTTAATAAAACGTCTCTTTCGAGTCGTTTTCTATAATTATTGACTATGATCTCCATTCAAGTAACACCGAATTAGTCTTCCATTGTCATTAAGATTTACGGGGTGTTCTGATTAGCATCGAGCCAAGGTTATAGAGAACCAAAGAGTTTTCAAAATCATTTGGACTATAACCGCACTTTTAAACGGGACTATTTTACACCACCGCCTTACGCCCTTCCGTGACCGCTCTATGCATTAGGATTGATGCATCACTAGATCATAAGTAAATTGCATTCATTTTAGTTAGGCATGGAGATTTGCTTAGCTAACTAAAATAATTATATTATTTGGCATTTACTTACATTAATTTATGGGTTATTCTGATTACCATGTCGCATCCCACCCGCTTGTTACGTCCTCGAACCTTGAGATGGAAGATACCATGTCCTCTACGATTGTCACTATACAGTTCATCCCATCTGTCATACCGACTCTTTTGTTTGAAAACCGAACCTTTGAGGAAGGTGAAGTTGCAGAACTCCTCTCGCTCCAAATTATGACCGCTCATCCTCAAGAGTACAATGCTTTTGCTTCCATGACCTAGATCGATTACTATGAGTCGCGACAATGGCTACCGCTTGAGATGTTCTTGTGGATGATGAATCATCAAGTCATCGAGAACACCGACTACGCTTCATCGATTCTTCGGATCATCTTCCCGAGCTATCCGTCGTCGTCGACGTAGGATTCGTGTTCTTAAGCCTAATGAACTGAGCCGTTTGGAGTACCTTATAGATCGCATCCTAATGGTAAGACCTTGAAACGCACCGCTAGGAAGCGTGTGCGACCCATCACTATGACTCATGTGATGCCACCACGATCGCCACCATCATTTCGGTCACCACCGCTCACCATCATCACGGTTTCACTGTTGTTCCACCCATCGCTACTTCACCACCACCGCCACTTATTGTGTTCTACCATCGACTACTCATTTCTGTTTCATCACCACCTCTGACATCACCTCCTTTGGACACTTTTAGTGAGCCAATTTTACCGCTTTGCATCAAGTGCTATCCACCATCACTATCGATCCCGACAAGCCTACTCGAGTGGACAACGAGGCGGACCAAGGAAGAAATCCGGTGCTAGGAGATGGTCATTCTTGATACCTTTACTCGACGTTGGAGAGAGAGAGGGGAGCACCTAGTTCGTTCGAGCTTGAGAAAGCTCAACTCGCACCGACTCCAGTTACGCTTTTATTCGGGTGAACGGTACACCACACTATTCCTCTGTTGGCTACGAGACTTATCGAGCACGAAGACCGGTTGAATGAGCTCATGGCACACTATGATGAGATTCCACTAGTTAGGATAGAGAGCTTGGAGGAAGAAGTCGAGAACCTCGTGGTAGGTCGCTACTCCATTGAGATTGTGTTTGATATGATGAGTACTCAGTTGTGGAGGCGAGAGGCCGTTAACCAATTGACTCGGAGATTGGAGACTACTATCCGAGATGCTAGTACTTTGAGAGAGCGCCTTAGGTCGAGAGAGTCTTGCATCCGCTCATGCTCACACCGCTATTACGGAAGAGAGGATTGATGACCTCGAGGCTAGAGATCGAGCCCGTGAGCGGCGGATCCGAGACTTGACGACCATGGTTGAGGAGATTCGTCGTCGTCGGGATGACGATCGGGAGATGCGTAAATCCTAGTCATCTTTATCTTAGTATGTATCATAAAGCCGCCATATGAGGCATTAAGGCTTGTATCTTTTGGTTTGTAACCTTGGAACAAGAATTATGATGATGTAACCTATGGTTGTGAACAATACTATGTATCGATGTATTCCATGGTTGTATTTCCTATATTACGATGTTATGATATTATTCCTCGGTAATGTATGCCGAACCAATCCTTATGTCCTTATACATATATTATGATTTGTTGAGAAAAATCATATTCATATCATATCATTAATTTAAAGTGGTAATCGGACTATTATGATATGTATAATATGAAATCGGTTTATCATCGATCGATAATTTCTTAATCTTGGTATTTATTCTTGAAAATTTTAGAAAATGGTCAAGAAGAAAGCTACCTCATCCACCATCACTCCCGACTATTCGTAAAATGGTCATTTGAAAGTGTTAAGCGCGACTATAGCTCAACATGTCGATCTTGCTAGAGCGGTGAGCGCATTGAAGTGAACGAATTGCCCAAGAGGCACGTGGTGAAATCGCAAGAGAAGCCGAAATTGCAAGAGAAGTCGAGAACGCCCGAATTGCTCGAGAGGTCAAGGAGGCGTGTCGCTCAAGCGACGCGTGAGGTCAAGCGCTCGCATTCTTGAAGAGAATCGTGTCGCGGTCGCTGCGCCTTCTTGAAATGGCAAACTCAAATGCAACTAACACTCCAACAAATCAAAGTGAGTCCTCTCAGTAACTCGCAAGTGTAATTACAAAGAGTTCATGAGCCGCAGTCGACATTCTTCAAGGGCAATGAAGGTGCTATTGGTTTACTTCATTGGTTTGAGAGAACCAGGCGTGTTTACGCTAAGTGATCGCACAAATGATTGCAAAGTCAAGTTTGCAATCGAACTTTGTTAGAAGATGCGTTATCTTGGTGGAAGGCCATGCTCAACCAATTGGAATGGAAGAAGCTTGTAAGATTTCATGGTCGGATCTGAAACAATCATAATGAAACAAGATGCCCGAGAACGAGATCAAGAAACTCGAAGATGAGTATTACCACTTGGTCGCTAAAGGTAATGATCTCAAGGCATACTTCAAGAGATTCCATGAGTGAGAGCTCTATGTCCTCGTTGTTTCCCACCAATGAAAAGCTTTTGGAAGCTTTGATCGGAGGTTTACCTCGAAGCATCGAAGGAGATGTCATCGCTTCAAAGCCAAAGACTGTTGAAGAAGTTGTCATTGTATCCCACCGCCTTATGGAACCAATACTAAAGCTTGCAAATGCACAAGGCTCAAGTGACAACAAAAGAAAGTTTGATGATCGGAAAACCTCAAATTCCAACCACTATCGGTCCAACAACAACAATCGGAACAACAACAACCAATATCACCACAATCAACATCACAATCGGCAAAACCGAAGGCAAGAAGCCGCAAGGGCTTATCTGCACCCACCTTTGGAAAAGGGTATGTAGGACCACATCCCGATGTAACGGATGTTTGATGCACCATTCGGACCTTGTCTTGTGAAGTGCGATAAGTGCAACAAGGTAGGTCATCAAGGTAAGCATTGCGAAACCACGGAAGAGGCAACACTTGTGACAAACATGAATGCTATGGATGTGGAGAACACGGTCATTTCAAGAGTCAATGCCCAAAGTTAAATGTCGTTCAAACAAACAATGCGCGTGCAAGAGTGTACATGCTAGGAGATGGAGATGCACCGTTAAACCACGACATTGTGACGATGCGTATTCTCTTAACAATCATTCGCAAAAATCTTGTTTGATTCGGGAGCGGATAAGAGTTTTGTATCTCTTGCTTTTGCACCATTACTTGAAATATCCCCAATCGCCTTAGATACAACTTATGAGATAGAACTTGCCGATGGGAAAATAATAGGAACCAACACCGTAATCCGTAATTGTCCTATTCTATTACAAGATCATTCGTTCCTCATAGATCTTTTGCCAATCAAGCTTGGAAGTTTCGATGTCGTAATTGGCATGGATTGGTTGTCCAAACACCGTGCTAGGATTGTTTGTGACGAGAAAACCGTTCATATCCCGATCAGCGGTGAAACATTAGTCATCCAAGGAGATCAAAGTAGAAAGTACTTAAGTATCATATCCGGTGCGAAGTCAATAAAGTACATGGAAAAAGGATGTTATGCCTTCTTAGCTCAAGTAACGGAAAAGAAGTCGGAAGAGAAGCGACTAGAGGATGTACACATAATCAAGGAATTTTACGAGGTGTTTCGGAAGATTTGCACGGACTCCCACCGCTCGACAAGTCGAATTTCAAATCGATCTTATTCACGGAGCTACTCACATAGCACGAGCACCGTCCGTTTAGCACCCTCGAAATGCAAGAGTTATCCAAAAACTAGAAGAGCTATCGAGAAAGGATTCATTAGACCAAGTTCCTCACCACAGGGAGCACCGGTATTATTCGTTAAGAAGAAAGATGGATCATTCGGATGTGTATCGATTATAGAGAATTGAACAAGCTCACAATCAAAACCGCTATCCCTTACCAAGAATCGATGATCTGTTTGATCAATTACAAGGCTCGAGTGTATACTCGAAGATTGATTTAAGATCGGATATCATCGATTCTGGTAAGAGAAGAAGATATACCCAAGACCGCATTTAGAACTCGATATGGCCATTATGAATTCCAAGTAATGCCATTCGGTTTAACTAATACACCGCTTTGTATTATGGACCTCATGAATAGGGTCGCAAACCATATCTGGATAAATTAGTCATTGTGTTCATCGACGATATTCTTATCTACTCGTAATAAAGAAGAACATGCGGAACATTTGAAGACATCACGAAGTTACTCAAGGATGAAAAATTATGCATAAAGTTTTCAAAGTGTGACTTTTGGATTGAGATGTCCAATTTCTTGGTCATGTGATCGGCGGTGAAGGAATCCATGTGGATCCTCAAAGATTGAATCTGTTAAAATTGGCGGTACCACAAACCCCATCGAAATTCGTCAATTCTTAGGACTTCTGGTTATTATCGAAGATTCATCGAAGGTTTCTCGAAAATAGCTAAACCATTGACCGAGTTAACCCGAAAACGAAGAAATTGAATTGGGAGACGATCAAGAATCGACTTTTCAACTCCTAAAGAACAAGCTTTGCGAAGCACCTATCTTGGCACTACCGGAAGGAGTCAAGATTTTGTAGTATATTGTGATGCTTCACACATGGGTTTAGGCGTTGTTCTCATGCAAAGGAACAAGGTGATTGCTTATGCGTCACGACAACTCAAAACTCATGAGAAGAATTATACTACTCACGATCTAGAACTTGGCGCCGTGGTATTTGCACTCAAATTATGGAGACATTATTTATGCGAAACAAAGTGTATAGTGTACATCGATCACAAAAGTCTTCAACACATCTTAGATCAAAAGGAATTGAATATGCGTCAGCGTCGGCTCGAATTGCTTAGTGATTATGATTGCGAGATCCGTTATCATCACGGAAGGCAAGCGTAGTTGCCGATGCTTTGAAAGAAAAAGATCGCCCTAAGCCACTTAGAGTGAGATCATTGGGAATGGTAATCAATTCACCCCTACCATCGAAATTCTTGAAGCTCAAATCGAAGCCCTTAAGGAAGAAAATAGGCGAATGAAAAGATTTATGGCATCTTGGGAGAATGAGAATGGATTAGTGAAGAGATCGGACGGAACGCTATGTTTCAAAAATCGAAGTTGGATTCCACTCTTTGGAGGTATCCGAGAACTCATCATGCATGAATCACATAAATCAAAGTATTCCATACATCCCGGTCCCAACAAGATGTATCAAGATCTAAAGCTTTTGTCTTGGTGGCCTAATATGAAGGTCGATATCATTTGTATCGCCATAAATGTTTGACATGCTTGAAAGTTAAAGTTTGAACATCAAAAGCCATCCGGATTGCTAACGCAACCGAACTTCTGTCTTGAAATGGGAAAGAATCACAATGGACTTCATCACAAAGTTGCCAAAACTTCTAATGGTTTTGACACCATTTGGGTTATTGTGAACCGTCTTACAAAGTCCGCTCATTTCTTGCCAATCAAGGAGAACGACGAGATGATTACACTCGCTAGGCGTACATCAAAGAGATTGTTTCTCGTCACGGTGTACCAATCTCTATCATATCGATCGTGATAGCGATTCACCTCAAGATTTTGGCAAGCGCTTCAAAGAGCCATGGGTACCAATTTAGATATAGTACCGCATACCATCCTCAAACGGATGGACAAAGTGAAAGAACGATCCAAACTACGGAAGACATGCTAAGAGCATGTGTGATTGATTCGGAAAAGGATGGGATAAGCACTTACCTCAGGTGAATTCTCTTACAATAATGATTATCACGCCAACATTAAAGTGCTCCTTTTGAAGCACTCTATGGAAGAAAATGCCGATCGCCCGGTTCTTTGGCGGAAGTTGGAGAAGTACAACTTACAGGCCCCGAAATTGTCCAAGAGACAAGCGAAAAGATAATGCAAATTCGGCAAAGATTGCAAACAACTCGAGATAGACAAAAGAGCTACGCAGATGTTCAAGAAAACCAATGGAATTCCAAGTCGGAGACCGTGTAATGCTCAAAGTATCACCACAGAAAGGGATGGTCGATTGGAAAACGAGGAAAGCTCAAACCTCGATCGTCGGGCCATTCAAAATTCTTCAAAGAATTGGTCGATGGCATATAAACTTGATCTTCCGAAGAACTTAGCGAGTACATGACACGTTCCATGTCTCAAATCTTAAGTGTCTTTCGGATGAAACTCTAGTCGTACCACTCAAGGACATCCACTCAATGACAAACTTAGCTTTGTCGAAGAACCCGTCGAGATCATGGACGAGAGAAATCAAGAGGCTTAAGCAAAGCCGCATTCCTATCGTTAAAGTTCGATGGAATCATAAGAAACGAGTGCGAGTTCACACAGGGCGAGGATGTAATCGTTCCAAGTATCCCCACCGCTCATCTAGATCACCCATGACACCTCTGCGAGTTTAACCGCGGGACGCAGTTCTCTTAAGGGTAGGTCTTGTAAGCTCCGGAAAATTTCAATGTACTTAACGTTTTAATAAAGAATTAAACACGATCTATTTCGTCATGAAATTTTCTAAACATCACATTTGCATATCAATTGGCATATGCATGATCAACGCACTGAGCGTTCATAAATATACCGTTGTGATCTAAATAAATTTCCCGATCTTGATAACCTTAAAATACGTATCGAATCGTAAAATTTGTAAAATTACAATTTAATTATAAT
This sequence comes from Chrysanthemum lavandulifolium, assembly GCA_022545495.1. Classification (NCBI taxonomy): domain Eukaryota; kingdom Viridiplantae; phylum Streptophyta; class Magnoliopsida; order Asterales; family Asteraceae; genus Chrysanthemum; species Chrysanthemum lavandulifolium. Next base: position 51,621,047 of record CM040238.1, on the reverse strand, counting down.
AAAATATATAAAATTCAGTATTGGGCCTCGGAACTCATTGGACTTTTCACCACTCGAACCCGACACATAAATGGGCCTCACGACGGATCAAGCCCACACTAATATTTTAATTTGGGCCTTGTCGATTTGCTTGACTAGCCCAACACCCTACTGTCACAATTCTCAAATTCCGGTCATTTCTTAAATTATATATGCATCATGTTAGTTCATTCATGATTTTTCATTTCACATTAATCGCGTAAATTTTTATATTTAATAATTTTTATCGCGTGAGTTATTATTTTAAATATTTAACCCGTTACTTTCAAAAATGATCCCGAGGTATTTTTAAACTTACATTTAGTCTATAAAACTATATTTTAGTTTTCCTAGTGTTTCTAATTTATTTGGTACATTAATCGTTAAAGTTAAATTATTACGTCGTTTTTCTTAAAAATTATACGAAAATTATTTTATCACCCAAATTTCACAAGGAAAGTATTTTTACAATTTTTATTATCTCATTACATTCTATTTTGAACTATAAAAAAAAAAAAAAAAACTTACTTGCCCCAAAAATTTCCATTTACCCTTACTTGTACATATTTCCTATAATTACTTACACTTTCCTTACAAATTGTACAAGTATATACAAGTTTAAAAAAAAAAAAAAAAAAAAAAAAAAATTTTGTGGACAAACCTCCCCCAAAACCGGCCTAGGGGAAGGGGTGGGCATTTAATGGTTGAAAAATTTTCACTTGTACAAGTTTACACTCAAAAACTTTTCATTCAATATCATATCTCTTTCACTCATTTTCATTTTCAAGTTAGCATTAGTTCTTTCTTTGTTTCTTCTCTCTTTCACAACCGGTTCTACAAGGTTCTCCAAGGGATCATCCAAATTTTTGCAAGATCAAGTGTATTAACAACCTAGTATATACTCTTTATTTGGTTTTGAAATAAAAACCAAGGGTATTTAAGTAAATCCTTGTTACTTTCACCTCATCACTATCACTTGTAAGCATGTTTTTATCATTTTCATGTTTCCTTGTCATTTTCATATGTTTCTTTTCATTTTTGGAGCTAATATGCATGTTATGTGATTTATACCATTTATTTCATGATTTTAGAGTTAATTATATACTTTGGTCATCCTATAAATATTCCCATGGTATTCTTTGGTCTTGATGGTGATTAGGAACCCATGACACCCTAAGAAGGTGTATGGTAGGATTAGATTAGCTTTGGAGTTGATTTGAAGGGATTAGAATAGGTTTTGTCCGAGAAAACTATTTTCGATAACTATATAAATAGGTTCTGTCCTTGTTTGAATTTCTGGAAAACCTACTGTTGATGCGAAACTTTGGCCTTGATATTTAGAAAATATACTTTAAAAGCGAATCCGTGGCCGCTTGAGCGGGATAAAGCGGACTTATAACGAAGCCGTGGTGAATTTTTAAAGTTTGGCGACGAAATAAATACTTTTCGAAATTTCAGCAACATATTTTAGTTTGTTCGGGTCAAAAGCAGCCTTAAGCTTCACAAATTATTTCGACTTATCAAAAATATATTAGTTTACTTGATCTGAAGCTAAGGACATATTATCGTGAAAGCGGTTTGAAGCGACAAATATATGCGTTTTTATAAACTTGCCGTAACTATTATTTTACGAAAAACTATATTATTTTTACGATACAAGTATTTTAGTAGTCATAACGTCCATGTTTGCGGTTTGTTTTTAACCATGATGTGAAACTTTTGGAACAAAATGTCTTCTAGTGAAATCAAGTCCACCGACCATATTTTTCAAAACAAAAATGTTTGTCAAGCGGAGTTATGGTAAATAAATTACGGATGTTCAAACTTGGCGAAACTCACTTTTGCACTACAATTAGCCAAAATCACTATCTTTAACCCTTATTATCTTTATGTTCGAGACCTTTTGAATGAAAACTCTGAATCGAAACTTTTAGATATCGATACAAACTTTCCAAAACCGTCGAGTTCGTTCTTTAACGTGCGACGTACACTATTTTACGACTATTTTTCCGGAGCCATTTTTATCAATTTCATGATAATTCCGACGACATTGTTTTGCGACGAAAAGTGATAATTTCACCATAAATCATTACGAAACCATTGTAGGATGACATTTTGACGTAAATACTTGAAAAGTGATTTTTGATTGGTCAAGACGTCAAAAGAGTATTTTTTTTTCGACGATTAGTAATATTTTCAAAACTCGCAAATGGTATAAATAACATACGAAGTGCATGCATAACATTACATTGCAACTCATTGCATATCATATCATTCGTGATAGGTCCGGTTGACGCATCACATTATACCTCGGTGTACCCACTTTTGTCATCACACCGTTTACCAAGTGAGTAATCACAAACCCCTTTTTCCGTTTTACTATATTTTGGGGCGAAATGCATGAACCCTTCTTGAGCTAAATTGTTTACTACTTTTATTAACTAGTTTGACTAGAACTTGTGAACTCGAATCAAATCCTTGAACTTAATTACGAACCTATTACTTACTTGAACTTATTGAACCGTACATGCTATGACCCTAAAAGTCTCGCCTTATTGGTGGAGCGTCTCAATAAATCTCGCCTAGGTGGTCGAGTGACAAAGGAGTCTCCTATGTTCGGAGCATCACTATAAAGTCTCGCCTTATTGGTGGAGCGTCTCAATAAATCTCGCCTAGGTGGTCGAGTGACAAAGGAGTCTCCTATGTTCGAGCATCACTATAAAGTCTCGCCTTATTGGTGGGCGTCTCAATAAATCTCGCCTGGGTGGTCGGTGACAAAGGAGTCTCCCATGTTTGGAGCATCACTATAAAGTCTCGCCTTATTGGTGGGCGTCTCAATAAATCTCGCCTAGGTGGCCGGTGACAAAGGAGTCTCCTTGTTGGAGCGGTGCAAAGTTTCTCATGTTCGGAGCATCCACGAATGATTATATCGTGGTGCAATATTGTGAACTATTATGACCGTTTATACTTGACTATTAGACATACTACTTTTGGCAGTGGGTTGTGAACACACAGGTTGCAAGTTTTGTATGGGCGGAACTTGGAACTGAGTGGATTTACAATGCCTTTGCTTTGCGGACCATTTTTTCGTCGACCGAAAGCTTTGATTATTTCTTACGAGTTTTATTATTTTTGCTAAGCGTGTTTACTCACCAACTATTTTCATAGTTGACCCGTTTTTCTCTCATGCATTTCAGGTGATCGTTAGTAAGCTTTTCTATCATGTCTTGCATAAAGAAGTTTTCACTGGTCGCTACATGTCGTATGTAATAAAACTCAATATTTTGGAAACTAAACTTTGTAATGTATTTGCCGATGATGACTAAACTAGTATTGTAATGGTGTAATATTTCTTTTAATATTAATGTTGGTATGTTCTATTATCTTGTGCTTATGTTCCTTCCGTTACACCTCGTGTTTCCGCCTCCGGCGGTGTGACAGATTGGTATCGAGCCAAGGTTATAGAGAATGCCGATTTTTCAAAAATAAAAATCACGACTATAACCGAAAATTTTTTATTTTATTTTATTAAACATTGAACACCATTCGAGTCAACTAGTCCTATCGTTGCATCGTTACTCATAAATTATACATAGCACGATCAACTATGTCTAATTTATGAAGAACCATCACAATGATAAGAGTGGTAGTTTTAAATCATGTTTAGTCGAGTCTTTAGAGTCCGGTCACTGAAGTTGCATTGGTCGGTGGGTATGCATAGCATGTTTTACGTTCACGTCTACATTACCGTACCTTGTTCATGTCTTCTCTTTTCCATCTTTCGACTTGTTAGACATAGCATGTCTCTGTTCTGTCATGTTTCGATCACTATAACACATTACCACCGTTCGCACCTCATCGGCTTCGTTCGAATGTCGTTTACTCAACCCGATGTTTTGGCCCTCTGTGGGATCATGGTGCAAGAAACACACGCTCGGGAGGTAACAACAACGGCAACCCAAACAACAATGACAATCCAAACAACAACGCTGCTTTGGAATAGCGGATCTACTCACCCAAATTATAATACATCTCGATGCTAGACAGAACCAACAACGGAGAAGGTACTTCAAACAATGGACGAAAGTTACGGAGGATCACCGAGAAGCCGAGACCGAATCGGCAAAACAAGAGGCAACGAATAACCCGTAACTATGGGCGACCACCCGAGCGCAAAGGATATGCGGTCCACATCCTTTGTGCACTCGATGTAATTATCATCACTCGTGAGGCTGCCAAGGTGCGACAAATGTGGACGACGGGTCACCGTGCGAAATTGCTCAAGCAGGCGGGAATCAAGGGCGGAGAAAGGCATGTTACGAGTGTGGAAGTCTAGATCACCTTCGCAATACCGTCCAAAGTGAAAAGAACTCACAATCAAGGAGGTGTCGTCCAAACTGGCGTTGGCAATAGAAGGCCCACAAGATCGAACATTGAAATTCCTCCCGCACGTGGTCGAGCATTCTATCCGGTGCCGGGAAGCCCGCAACGCGTAACGGGTACATTCCTTTGAACAACTACTTTATTTCTGTGCGACATGATTTTGAGTGCATAACTTCCTCCCAATCTTTACCACGTTCACGACATTGATTAATTTGAGACCTATTGATATCGACCTTAGTTGTTATATATTTTGTTGATTGGATTTGATTGTGTAAGCAAATCGAATATCGGCGAATCTTTCAAAAGACTTCATTCAAGGATGTGGCATCCTACCTTTCTAACAACTTGTTTCTAGCTTGATCTAGTAGCGGTTCTTGTTTGATGAGTTGCGAAAATCAAGCTAAGAGACAAGTTTACTCAAGTCGGTTTAGTTTAATCTCATGACGGTTCTTGTTTGATGAGTTGTGAGATTAAATTAGAATCGACTACCTAAAGGTCTTTTGAGAGCTACGTTCGATATTGGATAAGTTTACCCTATCAAATCGATCACGAACACGTACTTAGTTGAATGGGGAACACATGCGCATGGGCATTGATATGATCATTTAGGCTGCTAAATGCGATCATGAACTTTAGAACTCTTGTCGAGGTGCGGACCATTGTATCGTTAATCGAATCACGGGGCGTGATTCGGCGACATGGGAAGAATGTCACAATTCTCAAATTCCGGTCATTTCTTAAATTATATATGCATCATGTTAGTTCATTCATGATTTTTCATTTCACATTAATCGCGTAAATTTTTATATTTAATAATTTTTATCGCGTGAGTTATTATTTTAAATATTTAACCCGTTACTTTCAAAAATGATCCCGAGGTATTTTTAAACTTACATTTAGTCTATAAAAACTATATTTTTAGTTTTCCTAGTGTTTCTAATTTATTTGGTACATTAATCGTTAAAGTTAAATTATTACGTCGTTTTTCTTAAAAATTATACGAAAATTATTTTATCACCCAAATTTCACAAGGAAAGTATTTTTACAATTTTTATTATCTCATTACATTCTATTTTGAACTATAAAAAAAAAAAAAAAAAACTTACTTGCCCCAAAAATTTCCATTTACCCTTACTTGTACATATTTCCTATAATTACTTACACTTTCCTTACAAATTGTACAAGTATATACAAGTTTAAAAAAAAAAAAAAAAAAAAAAAGAAAATTTTTGTGGACAAACCTCCCCCAAAACCGGCCTAGGGGGAGGGGTGGGCATTTAATGGTTGAAAAATTTTCACTTGTACAAGTTTACACTCAAAAACTTTTCATTCAATATCATATCTCTTTCACTCATTTTCATTTTCAAGTTAGCATTAGTTCTTTCTTTGTTTCTTCTCTCTTTCACAACCGGTTCTACAAGGTTCTCCAAGGGATCATCCAAATTTTTGCAAGATCAAGTGTATTAACAACCTAGTATATACTCTTTATTTGGTTTTGAAATAAAAACCAAGGGTATTTAAGTAAATCCTTGTTACTTTCACCTCATCACTATCACTTGTAAGCATGTTTTTATCATTTTCATGTTTCCTTGTCATTTTCATATGTTTCTTTTCATTTTTGGAGCTAATATGCATGTTATGTGATTTATACCATTTATTTCATGATTTTAGAGTTAATTATATACTTTGGTCATCCTATAAATATTCCCATGGTATTCTTTGGTCTTGATGGTGATTAGGAACCCATGACACCCTAAGAAGGTGTATGGTAGGATTAGATTAGCTTTGGAGTTGATTTGAAGGGATTAGAATAGGTTTTGTCCGAGAAAACTATTTTCGATAACTATATAAATAGGTTCTGTCCTTGTTTGAATTTCTGGAAAAACCTACTGTTGATGCGAAACTTTGACCTTGATATTTAGAAAATATACTTTAAAAGCGAATCCGTGGCGCTTGAGCGGAATAAAGCGGACTTATAACGAAGCCGTGGTGAATTTTTAAAGTTTGGCGACGAAATAAATACTTTTCAGAAATTTCAGCAACATATTTTTAGTTTGTTCGGGTCAAAAGCAGCCTTAAGCTTCACAAATTATTTCGACTTATCAAAAATATATTAGTTTACTTGATCGAAGCTAAGGACATATTATCGTGAAAGCGGATTTGAAACGACAAATATATGCACGTTTTATAAACTTGCCGTAACTATTATTTTACGAAAAACTATATTATTTTTACGATACAAGTATTTTAGTAGCTGTAACGTCCATGTTTGCGGCTGTTTTTAACCATGATGTGAAACTTTTTGGAACAAAATGTCTTCTAGTGAAATCAAGTCCACCGACCATATTTTTCAAAACAAAAAGCTGTTTGTCAAGCGGAGTTATGGTAAATAAATTACGGATGTTCAAACTTGGCCGAAACTCACTTTTTGCACTACAATTAGCCAAAATCACTATCTTTAACCCTTATTATCTTTATGTTCGAGACCTTTTGGACGAAAACTCCTGAACTGAAACTTTTAGATATCGATACAAACTTTCCAAAACCGTCGAGTTCGTTCTTTAACGTGCGACGTACACTATTTTACGACTATTTTTCCGGAGCCATTTTTATCAATTTCATGATAATTCCGGCGACATTGTTTTGCGACGAAAAGTGATAATTTCACCATAAATCATTACGAAACCATTGTAGGATGACATTTTGGCGTAAATACTTGAAAAGTGATTTTGATTGGTCAAGGCGTCAAAAGAGTATTTTTTTCGACGATTAGTAATATTTTCAAAACTCGCAAATGGTATAAATAACATACGAAGTGCATGCATAACATTACATTGCAACTCATTGCATATCATATCATTCGTGATAGGTCCCGGTTGACGCATCACATTATACCTCAGTGTACCCACTTTTGTCATCACACCAGTTTACCAAGTGAGTAATCACAAACCCCCTTTTTCCGTTTTTACTATATTTTGGGGCGAAATGCATGAACCCTTCTTGAGCTAAATTGTTTACTACTTTTATTAACTAGTTTGACTAGAACTTGTGAACTCGAATCAAATCCTTGAACTTAATTACGAACCTATTACTTACTTGAACTTATTGAACCGTACATGCTATGACCCTAAAAGTCTCGCCTTATTGGTGGAGCGTCTCAATAAATCTCGCCTAGGTGGTCGGTGACAAAGGAGTCTCCTATGTTCGAGCATCACTATAAAGTCTCGCCTTATTGGTGGGCGTCTCAATAAATCTCGCCTAGGTGGTCGGTGACAAAGGAGTCTCCTATGTTCGAGCATCACTATAAAGTCTCGCCTTATTGGTGGGCGTCTCAATAAATCTCGCCTAGGTGGTCGGTGACAAAGGAGTCTCCCATGTTTGGAGCATCACTATAAAGTCTCGCCTTATTGGTGGGCGTCTCAATAAATCTCGCCTAGGTGGCCGGTGACAAAGGAGTCTCCCTTGTTGGAGCGGTGCAAAGTCTCTCATGTTCGGAGCATCCACGAATGATTATATCGTGGTGCAATATTGTGAACTATTATGACCGTTTATACTTGACTATTAGACATACTACTTTTGGCGGTGGGTTGTGAACACACGGGTTGCAAGTTTTGTATGGGCGGAACTTGGGCCGAGTGGATTTACAATGCCTTTGCTTTGCGGACCATTTTTAGGTCGACCGAAAGCTTTGATTATTTCTTCGAGTTTTATTATTTTTGCTAAGCGTGTTTACTCACCAACTATTTTCATAGTTGACCCGTTTTTCTCTCATGCATTTCAGGTGATCGTTAGTAAGCTTTTCTATCATGTCTTGCATAAAGAAGTTTTCACTGGTCGCTACATGTCGTATGTAATAAAACTCAATATTTTGGAAACTAAACTTTGTAATGTATTTGCCGATGACGGCTAAACTGGTATTGTAATGGTGTAATATTTCTTTTTAATATTAATGTTGGTATGTTCTATTATCTTGTGCTTATGTTCCCTTCCGTTACACCTCGTGTTTCCGCCTCCGGCGAGGGTGTGACACCTACTTATATCCTTTTGGGCCTTGTTCACAACCCAAGCCCAAGTTACATTTAAAAGAGTTAGTAAATGATTTTTTTTTGTGTTCCTTTCTGTTGTAACCGAACAAGCAAAACAAGAGGGGAACCAAACTAGAAACCAAAAACACAAAACAAATAAACATTCACCCTATTTGAAGCACATGTTGCGTGTGATGTGAGGATAGGAGACAAGGAGCCACTACTAGAGCATACTAAGCAAATATAAAAATACCTAGACATTTGACTAACTTGATTAACCTTTGGATAACATGTTTCTTAAACAAGAGCATGAAGTGACAAAGCCTTGAGCATGCCACAATCTTGGCTGCCCTCAACCCCACGCCAAGAAACATACACACAAACATAAACAAATTCAATATAACATGTGACTATAAGCCTAGAATTAGGAAGACTAGAGACTTAAAATTGATAAAGCCATGCTTGAATCTCTTTAAAACCCACGACAAGCATACACACCCTTCACTTAAACTCATACAACTCACAAACACATCACACTATTACTCTTGGTTTCGTCGAGCAAGGAGAAAAAGGAAGAAAAGAAATATTGGGTTACTAGCAAACTAGGAGGTTACGGGATTATTGTTGTGAATACTCGGGTTACTATCGGTTGTGTCTTTCTCGGCGTGTCTCTTCCCATCCGAGTTCCCACACCACTCTCTTGAGTGATTGTAAGTTTTCCTCGAACCTATTTCGATCGACTCATATCATGCTTGATGTCTAGTATTACATTTATACTCGTTAGGAACACTTTCATCTTAAATATTTGAAACTTTGCTAACACACATGCTAAGGTTCTATGAAAACTAAGCGAAATGTAAGCCACTTTAGTTCACTAAGAAGAAGAAATAGAAACAAAAGGAACCATGCATGCATCTCGACAAAATCGTGCTTTGTATGCAAAAGATAATAACACGAAACCTCACAATATATAACATGTTACGTGAAATTAGACACAAAAGAGCCTAGCTCGGATGGTTGGCGCGTGTTGCCTTGGAACGAAAGGTCCCTAGTTCGAATCCCACCTGTGACATTTTATTCCTTTTGTTTTATAACTTTCACGGTTTGGCAAATACACCCTCCACTTTAATTAAACTTAATACTTGAGTAAATATTAAAAGTGTAACAAAAATAAGTTTTAAAACGTTTTGCAAAAACAGATTTTATAGGGACCAAAAGTGTCAAATCTGAAAACTTTAAGCATATAATATTTATGGGTACAAAGTGTTATTTTCTAAAAGTATAGGGACTAAACTTGTACTTTTGTAACTCGAGGGTAAAAGTGTAAATTGAGAAAAGTTTAGAAAAACTTATGATTTTATTATAGCCTCGTAAAAATAAGTATTTTGACCACATGAGCGTAATATTTTCAATAACGATGAATTTAATTTATATATATGTAAAAATATAAATATGTATATGTAAATATATACATTTTTAGAAAATAATTAAGTATATGTAAAAGGATACATATTTCGATAAAATACTCGGGGAATCTTAATACGTTAAAATACTCAACAAATCTATTAAGATCACAACGGGGGAACATTTCACTTATGCGTAAGTGAAGATCATTAATTAAGGCAATGTAGCATGTAAATTAACTTAAAACGTTAATCACGATCGCACACTATTGGATTGGACAATCCAATGATCTATTGAATAAGAATATTCAATGCTCTATTATTTTGGTCGCGAACCAAAATGCTCATTACTGAGATTCGCCATCTCATCATTTTAGGTTTCGAGTTGGAACCTCCGCTACATTGTGCTTGATCTATTTGTGCGTGTGCATTATTATCAAGGTGAGTTCATAGCCTCGCTTTTACTTTATTTTTATAAACTCCGCGAGGGAGATACATGCTCTAAACTAGAACACAAGGTTTTCATAAATGCTTGATCTTCTTGATTATTGGTACTTGCTTAAGTTGTTAGCCACAAGTCCGCGATCATGAACCATTAGTCACCGCGAGTGAGCGTAGATATCGTGAATAGTACTATGGGAATAACGAACCCGTTTCGGTTATAGAGAAATAACCGGGCGCACCATATCGAATATCTTTAGGTAATTGGCTATTACCTCCTTTGGGGCATACTTACGCACAATCGGTAATTCGATGTATGCGGTTGAGTCTTGGTTTCATGAGCTTAGCGCATAATAATCATGATATTTTCTTATGATATTGTTAGTTTACAATGATCATGATCTTATACTTGTGTTCAACTTATTTTAAACCTATGGACTTCACTCAACATTTTTGTTGACCTTTTAAGCATGTTATCTCGTGTGTCGGTGAAGATTATGACCAAGGTGCGGAGCGGGCATGGCAAGGCTTATCTAATGGTGTAAAACATAAAAGTTATCATTTCTTTCAAACTCATGATCTTTCTTTTGGGAAAAACACTTGATCTATTTACAATATTTTGTAACAAACTATGAGTTTTCGATGAATGATAACTATTTTAATAAACGTCTCTTCAGTCGTTTTCTATAATTATTGACTATGATCTCCATTCAAGTAACACCCAAATTAGTCTTCATTGTCATTAAGATTTACGGGGTGTTACAAGAAATTCCTAGAAGGCGTTCTCGTGAGCGTCTTGCCCAAATAGTCGAACCCGAGATTCGTACTATTTCAAACAACAATATGGCGACGAGCGAACTATGGCGGAAATGCTCGAGCGCCCACCGAGGGTTATGGAGATGCCATCGTTTTACCGATAATCAATTCGATCACTTGAATTGAAGACACATTTGATCACACTTGTGTCTACAAATCAATTCCACGGTTTGACCGAGAAGACCCGTATGCACACATCCGTTGGTTTAACAAGTTGACTTCAACTATCAATTTCAAGGATGTACCACAAAAGTAATCAAGTTGATGCTATTTCCATTCTCACTGAGGGACGGCCGGTTTGGTGAAAAAGAACCCCTCGATCCATCGAAACTTGGGAGGATCTTGTTCAAAAGTTTGTCAATTATTTCTTTCCTCCATCAAAGACGACTAATCTTAAAAATGAAATTTACGGATTTCGTCAAAATTTCGATGAAAACTTTGGAGAGGCATGGGAGAGATTCAAAGATCTCCTCGAAATGCCCCATCATGAATTCACGAGCTTCAACAAGTCAATATCTTTTATAATGGGTTGAGCAGTAACGATCAAGATTCTTTGAATCGACCACGGTGGCAATATCTTGAATCGTAAGCCTAAAGATGTGATTGAGATTTGCGAGCAAAATCGAAAGTTCCTATTTCTCGAAACAAAGTCAATATTCCTAACACTCCGCTTCTTCGTCCATAACTCTTACGGGTTAGCCGCTCCGATAGCCGCTCTAACGGATGTCATCCGTTGTATGATGAAAGATGTAAAGGAAATCAAAAGCGAAATTCATCGCGGAACCAATCAAAGCCGTAAACAAGGTGTGTGAAACTTGTAGTGGTCCACATGCGTATTATGATTGTCAAGCAACCGATGCTTCCTTTCACCAAGCTCCGTAGCTTCGTAAACCACAATCAATACCGACCACAGGTGATCCTCACTCTGCACACTAGCGGTATGACACCACCGGTTTTCCTCTGTGCAAAACCATGGCAATCAAAATCGCTTTGTTCGAATCAAGGACAAAACTTCAATAACTCTCAAAATTTCAATCAAAACCGGAACAATTTCAACCAACCATATCAAGCTCCAATCGACAAAGTTATCAACAACCTTCTCAAGCTCCCTACCAAATGACTTCATGAAAATTACGAGTCAAGCATGCGTTCAATGCAAACTCGGATCAATAACATGAGGTTGAGCTAAAAAGGAAATTGATACCACAATGTCTCGGCGAGACAAATGAGTTGAAGAATATGATGAGCGGTTTCATGAACATGAATATGAACCAAGCTTCGTCATCTTCCGGAGGACTCCCAAGCAATACAGCCCAAATCCAAATGCCGAGTTGAAAGTCGCCACCACTCGTAGTGGTAAGGCGCACAATGGACCTTCGACTCCAATGCCTCCTCCACGGGAGCAATGAGTCAAGTTACCAAGGATACAACGGACAAGGTGCATTTCTCAAGCCCATGGCATCAAGACACGTCCCACCTTCGGTAGTCCAAGCTTTAAGTCCGGAACCCGAAGTTTGAAGACAAATTCGAGCCCGAAATGACTTCCTTCCCTACTCAAAGTCTAGTCGACTTCCTTACCCATCAAGAATGAATGATGAGAAGCTCAAAGACAAAACAAAGAGCAAATGGAAAAATTTTCCAAATCTTCAATGAACTACACTTTGACATCGACCGTTGATGCTCTCGTTCTAATGCCTAAATTTGCATCCACGCTTAAAGGCTTCTTGAACAACAAAGATAAGCTATCCGAGATGGCTAAAACCCTCTCGATGAGCAATGCTCGTGGTCCTTCTCAAGAAGCTTCCCAAAAGCTTGAAGACCCGTGATTTTTAATCCGTGTGATTTCTTGGGATGGTTCAATGCTCCGCCTTGGCGATCTTGGCGCTAGCATTAACCTCATGCCACTCTCGATGGAAGAAACTCTCTTCCTAAACTTTCATCCACTTATATGACACTCGAGCTAGCGGACCGTTCCATAACGCGTCCACTGGGATAGCCGAGGATGTCGTGATGAAAGTAGGAAATTTTCACTTTCCTCCGACTTTGTTGTAGTAGACTTTGATCAGCGATCCTAGAGTTCCCTCATCTTGGGAGAGCTTTCTTGAGAACAGTCGGTGCTCGATTGATGTATTTTTGAAGAGTTGACCATACGGGTTGACAACGAAGAACTCACGTTGAATATCAACCAAAACTCCAAACCTCTATCCAAACAGTGTTGCCACAATTGATCAAAATCGAAAGATTCAATGCAACACTCTCAAATTTCACAGTTAAGAGGAGTCACCAAAACGTCTTTGAGCTAAAAGCTTTGAAAATCAACCTGGTTCAAACAAATGGTTTGAAAGTTGTACCGGGAAAGTCAAGAGTGTTCTTGATGATGATGATCTAGAATCGGAGACTTTATCGGAGTGGTGGAAATTGCTAGCTCTAAGAGCACACCACTTGTCCCACCTCCGAATCGGTTTATCGTGTCGAGTTTGTTAACTCGTGGATGAAACCAAACTCTCTTGATTTCATCTGAATTGGATGATGATGTTTGTGATCCAGATGGAGACATTCCCCATTGAAGAATTGCTCAAAATGTTCCATCATCTCTAGTCTTATTATTCCCGACTCTTCCATCCTTCTCTCACTCACGATGAGGAAGATGACTACTTTGGAATGAAGTCGATGCCTTTCTTAGTGATGAGTCAATTCCAACAGAATTGATAATACTTACTTTGATTCGGAGGGGACATCCTTTTCTAGAAAATCATTGATTGAAGAACCGTTTCCCACCCTCCTCCCGGACATCTTATTGATAATCACCATATAAGCTTCAAGTTTAAGCTTAAAAATGTCAAAATGGTGATTTGCTTCATCGATGAGGAATGGACATGCATTCTCATGCACATCTTTATTCCATTCTTCACGGATGGTGTGGTTGCTCTTTCCTTTTCTCTTTCGGGAATGAGGACACCATCTTTGACCCCGTATCATCCCTTATAGTTTCTACTATTAACAATACCATGGTTGTATCTCGTCGGTGTGGAACTTTCGATGTTCATATGTTTATTAACATTGTGAGCGAAAGTCCGATCGAGATTGGTTTTCCACGTTACTTTCCCCATGAACAAATGAATACGGGTCGAGTCAAGCTAGCGACTCGGGAATCAAAACGATAGCATGCCATATGGGTTTCACCCATATTTCGACTTCTTTCTACTTTCTACCACCCTAGTGTGGGGAGTTGCCCATTGTTGTATATAAGTATTATTATAAAAAAAAAAAAAAAAAAAAATAATCTTGCTAAATAATGGCCATAGTATTTCCTTTTTCGTTCTATGTTTCGCATAACCATGGTACTTTGAATATTGAGGGCAATATTCATTTCTAGTGTGGGGGAATTCTCACGAATTTTATCATGTAATTTTATACCACCCAATTCCCCATTTTGGCCAAAATTTTTTTTTTTGGAGTAAGTGTTTTGCACTTACTCAACTTATGGTTATCGATCCGCCTTGTCTAATAAACAAAAGGATTGGCTAATCCAGAGCAAACGGCTCTTGGTAAAGATATCTCAAATCCGTTGACGACTTGCAATTTGCCCAAAATTGTATGGTATTCATTCACCATATCCTTAAAAGTGAAGAGTTGGCTAGCCCGCAAGTTTATGGCTTGTGGTAAAGGCGATGGAAAACCATAATTGGTAATCGGCTCACCAAAGATATATTATCTAAGAGTTGGCTAGTCCGAATAAACGGCTTACGGTAAAGACAAATCAAATCCGTTGGAAGGCGGTGATTTGCTCAAAATCATTTGGTTATCGGTGTACCAAGGTTCTTACTTGAATCAAACATTTGGCTACTCGAGTAATGGCTTTTGGTAAAGAGATGAAATCCATTAATTTTTCTCAAAACATTGCTAGGGACTAGCAATATCTTAGCGTGGGGGATTGATGAGTGTCTAAATACTCATCATTTTGTACCATTTAAACGCAAAACATCCGAAAACACTCGAAATGCATCAAAATGATAAAAATATCACAAATAAGTGTTTTATGTGTTTTAAATGCAAAATATCAAAATCGGTAAAAAGCGTATCAAGTTTGCATAATTGGCGCTTTAGTCCCCAAGTTTCAAA
The DNA here is from genome assembly GCA_022545495.1 of Chrysanthemum lavandulifolium. Lineage (NCBI taxonomy): Eukaryota > Viridiplantae > Streptophyta > Magnoliopsida > Asterales > Asteraceae > Chrysanthemum > Chrysanthemum lavandulifolium. The sequence goes on along the minus strand of CM040238.1, from coordinate 51,605,839 downwards.
AGTTGTCAAAACAGTCCACAGTAAATCAAAATAAAGAAAAATATCATTTTAAGTCCCTAGGGATTCTTAAGTTGTCAAAATTGGTCCTTGAGATTTAAAATTGCAAAATTACAATTTAGGTCCCTAAACTTTCAAAAATGTCAAGTTTGGTCCTTGGAAGTTTGAAAATGTCAAAAATAGTCCTTGTACTATGGAAACTTGTCAATTTTGATCCCATGAAACAACTTTGGGAAATTGGCAGAAATGGTCCTTCAAAAATCAGAAATTGCATTTTGGTCCTTATCATTAATAAACCAAGCCTTGTCAAAATCCATTGTGACCCCTGCCAAACCATTTTGACCCCCCTGTCATTACCCCTTTTTGGACCCCTGGTCAACCCACCAGTCAAATACACCTTTTCCCTCCCACCACTGTGTTTCTCTCCCAACTTGCCCTGCACCTCTCACCCATCACCTCACCTTATCCCTCCCCCCTCATCATCATGTCTACCAACCTTACACACCACAATTAATGCCACCCCCCCTAGTTGCAAAATCGAGCCCATCGCTCAAAATGACTTTCCGCCAATTTTGATCAAATGGCCAAATCATCTCAAGTAATCCAAAGGCGAAGATTATGAGTGGGAATTAATCGGAGGACACGTGGAAGCATTTTGGGTATAAAGAGAAGTGAAGCAAGAGGAATGGTAGTAGTTAGTTTTTTAAATTTATGTAATGTCGTTTTTTCTTAAACTATCTTAATTAGTTTATAAATTTGTACCTTTAAGCTCTATTGTACTAAAGCTAAGTTGTTTGATCATTGTAACTCATTTTCAAGTCTTAATTCAAAGTCTCATTTAAATTTCAAGTTTCATGGTCACTGTTGCAAAACTCAGTTTCAAATTCTTATGTCAAAGCTTCTAATAGCTTATATTTAAGTTCAAATAAGCTTGCTTAAGCTTATTATAGCTTTTAGTAAGCTTACAAAACAAATTCAAGCAATTTTGGTTTTTGGTCAACGAAAGTCAACTGTGCAGAGATTTTGGTTCAAACAGGTTTGGAAATGGAATGGGGTTGATGCAGTGCTGATTTGGATTGGTTTGGAATAGAATAGTGATGTTTGTTCTGGTTTAAGCTGCAATATAAGTTGGATACTTGTGAGCTTTTTATCTCATTTTCATTTCTAGTTCAAGTTGCATATTGTGCTTTTGTTTGTATCTGTGATCATTGATGGTTTAAACCTTTTCAGTAGTTATAATTAGGATAACTAGATTAAATTTCAGTTTTAGCTTAAGCAAATTTCAGTGGGTAGCTTAGCTTACAAAGTAAATCTGTCACAAAAAGAGTGTTTGGATCAGTTGGTTTGATTGAGTTTAAGCTTTGGTTTGTGTTTCAAATCTGTTCACTCAGTCTCAACTAGGATCACTTGAGTCATTTTAGTCTTAATATTGCATCTGCTTAGGCTCAAAGTCAACATCACTTAGAATCTGCTCTAATTCCATATTTATGAAAAATTTGTGATATCAAAAGCTTGGTTTGTGTTCAAAAATCATAGATATTGCTTGCATTAGTTTTACTTTACCATTTAACATCAACATCAGTCCAATAAATTGAATCAAAACTCATAAAAGTCAAATCTTTCAAAACTGTCAAAGTCAAACAAGTGAAAACTCGGTTTCACCAAACTAGAGTGAATTTTCATAGATTCAATTAAGGTCAAATCATGTGAGACTTTTGATTTTAAAAGTTCACCGGTCTATTTTCTTAAAATGATTTTGCATAATTTTAGAAATTTTGTGCAAGCCTCGAATAGCTTGTCAAACAGGCTTATCTCGCCTGCTCACAAACTCGATGAACACCGAGTTTTCTCGATTTGTGTGGCTTGTCAAAAGCTCCTCGAGCTTCTCTTGGTCTAGTTTTTGGTTTACAAGCACCTAGCCGTGTCTAGTTTAGATTCCAACATTTGGTTTTGAGTTTAGCTTATTTGGTAGCTTATTCTCAAGCTTCAAAGTAGCACCGAGCGATTTTGCACTTATCTCAAATAATCAAATCTGAGTAATTTGTATTCCAGAGATTTAAGCTTGTTGTCACTAGTTGCATTTGAGTAATTTTAGCATAACTTAGCTTCTGTAACAGTTTGGTGCCCAGTTTGTACCTTTGGCTTATTTCAAGTGCTTATTACATAAGCACTTGCACTGCAGTTTCATTTTTTCACACACAAGCCACTGTTTTTATATTTTTCTCAGATTCAGTATATTAAATTAGACTTTTCCTGAATTTTTCATATTTTTCTAGCACTGTTTACTATTTTTCTTCATTTAAAACAATTTTTAGGCAATTTTAATTAGCTTTTAATACAATTAAATCAGAAAAAGTTCAAAAAAATAATTTTTCATTTTTCTTAGGTTAAGATAAATATAAAAAGTCAAAAAAAATTTTTCCAGATTTTTCTTAGTTAAATTTGTATTTTTAAGCAATTTAAGTAGTTTTAAATAGTTTTTAATTCATAGAAAATACAAAAATAATCAGAAAAATACAAAATTAGTTTTGAAAATTCTCTTTAGTAATTTTAGATTTTTCTAAGTCATAATTTCATTTTTCTAGCTTTATTTCATATTTTCTTGTATTTTAGGGTATAATTAAATAGTTAAAATTAGTTTTTAATTAATAATAATTAGATAAATAGTTATAAAAATAATTTTCTTTTTCTAAAAATTTTCTTTTATCATTAGGTTTGTAAAAATTTCATTTTCATATTTTTAGGATTAATATTGTTTAAGTTTCACATTTTCTTTTGTTCGTCACGTAGTTTTAATAAAGTTTTATAAAAGAAAAATCAAAAACATTAGATTTTACAAATAGTGATAGCGTTTATTTAATATAGTTTATCTTTTTAATTTCCTTTAATTTGCATTTAAGCCCCTGTAGTTTATATACTTTTTCTTTTAGTATAATCAATCACAATCCTTTTCCGTTCAAATCCTCTCGATCACTATTCGTTTGACTATTCTCGCACAGCTCGTTGGGACTTAACGACCTGGAGAAACACTGTACTCTCCTGGACTTCATTGCATTTGGTTCCAGACTGTTTGAAGTTTGTTACGGTTGACCATTCACAAGTGGTCAGCTTGCGTGATAAAACCTGACCGTTTGGGACTCAATCAGTTGCTATACCACGTAGAAGATTTGAAGGCTTGTTGACCAGCCAACCGAAATGGATTCTACGGTGTAGACTACCACTTAGCCTTATGTAGTAGCTAATGAAAACTCGGAGGTATTTTTTGTTCGAGACGTATACGGCATCGACGCTCACTTAGCCCTACGCCGTAAAGAGATCAAGGGCACCAAACACTATAAATATGAGCCCTAATCCAGCCATTATGCTTGATTCACTTCCAAAACTCAACCAGGGTTTCTTCAAGGAAAAAAATCATCAATTCCAAGCTACAATCGAAGGGAGAAGACACCACAATTCATCATCATCCATAGATTGAGTTAGTTTGATTATCGATAAAACTATGTTTATCATTACCACTAATGTAAACATTGTTTTAGTTTTTCAAACTATGATTCTCGGCTAAACATCTTGTGTGTTAGCCTTGTTATAAACTTTTGATTAATTATGATATTTATTCGTTTGGTTATTGATAACGTATCATTATTAGTGGCCCAATCCCATAAACACACGCTCGAATCAAGCACAAACAACAAGAATTCGTGAGTCAATCCTGACAAGAACTATCCAAACTCAGGCCGAGCTACGCTTGGTAACATTTCTCAAGCCGCATAGAACATGCACAAGAAGACAAATGTTCCCAACTGTCACTAACTATTAAGACGCACAAGTCTAACACAACACAGGGGACCACACGACCAATAAAAGAGGAGACATAACACTATCCCGTATGAGTCAAGGAACGCTGACCACGTGTCCTCCTTGTGTGCTCTCTAGATGATCAACACCTGACCTCTTCACATTCGTTGATCATCTCTCAAGGGTTTATCTCTAAACCTTACTCGCCTCTCTATAAATAGAAGGAAACACACACAACTTCACAAGTTTTACACACTTGGGTAAATACTGTATCACAACAATAAAGTTTGGTATTTGTTTAAGTGTTACCCAAGCTTCTTGATCTTCAGCAATCTCATCGGATCCTTATCGTTATACAGGGGAAACAAAACAAAAAAACCATTCTCATCCCATATCTAAACCAATTTTACATACCATACGTAAACATTTGTTGATTATGTTAGATATTCTATATGCTTGTATAGATCCTTGCTTTTTGGTATTAATTATGATCACTTAGTTAATGATAGGTTAGTGATTAGGTAACCAACTGAAAACTAAGTTATTATATTAACTAGCGAACGATCATTCCTCTTAGTTGCCAAGTTAGGACCAATAATTTCACCTAGGTGAGATTAGTTGGTTAAAAAATGCATGTAAACAATCATTAATGACCACTAATATGAGTTTAATGTTTAGAAGTGTGAATGTTAGCATAAGACAAGTTATATAGGATAGTTGGCGTTCTTAAGGACAAAAACCTAGTTAGTTAATTGCTATAATTTTAGAATTAAGTAACTAGGGTTTAAAGGCTTAAATCTCAAAGAACAAAGTTGGGTTAAGGTGACACTAGAACTACTAATAAAATCATAACTAGACATTGCACAATATATCATGTCGTAGGTATCATAAAGGATTAATGAGTTTAGCACCATTCTTCCCTTTGATTAATTGAAGTTTAACCATTTTAAGTTTTAACTCTTAGTTTAACTTAATTAGTTTATGAAATTCAATCGCGTGGATTTAAAGCACGCTTATGGAAATTTAATTGCTTTATTAGGATTAGATTTAAGTTTCAGATTAATTGCCAACAACTAGCTCTTAGAGTTCGACACCCGTACTTGCCATAGCTACACTACTACACAATAGGCTACATTGCTTTAAAGTGTGTTAGAATAGTCTAGGTAGTATAGGTTTATAAATTTAAAACTAGATTAAACACATCAGAAATAAATTGGGATAACGTGTATGCAGGCAACTGAATATTTAACTTTGTTCATTAAGGCCGCTCAATTACTAAAACTAATTTATAAGCCACCAAAGTATGTGCTTGTATCTGTTTGTAGCAATTTTAACCAAATTTGTGCCGAAAAATTATAAATTTACAAAAATCAACAAAATTATAACAAACTAAAATGATACGAATAAAAAATTAACCGTCAAGTACTAATTATGCCGTTCATTTAGATAGATCATTATCATGATAAAAATGACTTGGAAGGCAATAAATATTTCAGTTTATATTTTCTATTCATGTGATTATATATTTTTAGCATCTAGTCCATTTTTGCAAGGTTATAGTTTTCCGGCATATATTTCATCAGATTTGATATAAACGAAAACAAACACATACTATGAAGGCTTTAAGAATAGTTTTCATAAATTGACAGCCTTAATGTAAAAAGTAAATATTCAGGTGACCTCCGTATAGTGACTACATTCATGTTGTGGTAGTCTTAAATATGTAGTGGTAATACAATGACCCTTGGCCATAAACTTCTCTGTCAATTATTTATTTTCCAATCATAAATCACTTTGTGTTTCACAAATGTTTCAGTTGAACTTGAGATTTTATTGTAAGGCCTCTCTTGACATTCCATGGTTGTTTTTGTGTTTGATGTTTGGATCAATTTTATAGAGATTTGTTAACTCTCGATTTCACTACAAATTGGTTGAACTATTAAGTACTCGTATGATATTAAGAAAAATGTCCCTATCTTATGAAGTAACAACCCAAAAGACAGTTTGCTCTATTCTATTGATCAAGATAGAGTTCTATAGATGCTGAAGTTTGGTACCATTTGGTCATTTATATCCATGATTTCTATTAGACAATCCGAAAGAAACAAGTTGTCATACGTAGTATATTGACATTACCACAACATTGTCATAATAATTGGAGCCCATGATACTCATACCAATGTTGTTTAATTTGAAGATGTGATGTGGGAGAATTGGGACCAAGGTTAGATAGGATGGTAGGTAGTTGAAGGAAAAAGGGTGTGATTCCCTTTAATTTTGTCTTAAAAATAGCCTACTTTTTTTATTGTTTCCAAGATAAAATATCTTTTTTCTAAACAAAGAATTATCAACAAGATTAAAGAATATTCAACTAAGTACGAATCTTAAGTTTCTAGCTTTATCTTATCAAAATGGATCTAAAAAAAATGTTCAATTATTATTTTTTTTAGTGAAGATAATGTGATATGATGGATCTTCGAGATATACTCCATGTGCTAAGCTATCTTTGTGGCTTAAGCATTTTACAATTACAATATAAGCCCACATGTTATTTGCTTAACTTGTTCAAAAAAACAAATTTTGCGTAACAGTTTTGAGTTATGAGTACTTTAATTTTTAAGTCAAGTTGATTAGCAAGCAAACATATTTTATGAGAAATGCGTCAGGCCCAATGGCCCACATGTTAATTGTTATTGAAAAGTGTTTATTTCGTTTAACTCATAAAAGATTGATATAAAATAAAAAAAAACCCAAAAGGAATCTTTTGAGAAGCTTGGACTTTACTTACTTTAAACAAACATCTAGCATCATATGTGACTCAAATGACTCGAAAACCCAATTAATTGTGTCAAAAGTTATCATTAACACCTAATCCCAGGTTTTTAAGTGATCAATAACCAATAGCGCCACAAGGTCCACAACAGCAAAGGAAAAGATTAGGACACAATATTTGCATTACGCTACCATACGAGCAAGTCCCACGAAAGCAACATATTGATGAAAAACAACTTATGTTTCTTCTGCTTGTCACATTTTAAACAACAGCGGAAACTTACCGAATTGAGTATTCAAATGAAACACGAGAATTAGCTAAGTAGATCAGGGGAAATGGGTGTGTGGACTGATTGGGTAACAAGTCTACATCTATAGGTTTTAGTACATGTCGAAATGACCTAAGACGTTCCTAGATACACCATGATGTTATTTCAATCTTGTCATATACTTTGGGCTGTCGATGCCTCGATGGGCACAAGACAAATTATGAACGGAGGTTGAATAAACGGTTTAAGCTGTTCATGGGCTCACAAAAGTTGGGCCAAACTTAATAGTTGATGTAAAGCATAATGAAGCCTTAAAATCTTGGAAGCTTGTTGCACAAACTAGGGGTGTTCATCGGTTCGGTTATTGGGTTGTTCGGTTTATTCAGTTCGGTTAGTTTGGTTAACTTTTTTTTGGGTATAACCGAGAACCGAACCGAACCAAATTAAAATTGATTAAATCAAGCCGAAAACCGAACTAATAACCAAACGCCCATAACCGAAACCTAAACCGACTAACCCGAATTAAGGCCGAGCAACCCACCCGAACGGACCGGACCGACCGAGACCGGATCAGACCGACCACATTCGGTCGACCGGCTTTTAGGCTAATTCGGTCTCGGTCTTGGTCGATCCGGTTCAGTCTGGTCCGGACCACAAACCGACTATATTGCCTTGTTAGACCGGACCGACCGACGGACCGACCGACCGAGATCAGACCGGACCGACCACATACGGTCCGGTCCTCGGTCTCGGCTTTCGGACTAATTCGGTCTCGGTCTTGGTCGGTCCGGTCCGGGACCGATGCTCACCTCTAACCCGAATTACATAATTTTAATTATTTATTCATTTATTTATATAGATTTTTAGGGGAAAATTTCCAAGCTTAAAAAATTGTATATTTATAGTATGAAAGAGTTTTAATATCTCTTTGTATATATAAATATATAAAAAATTATTTATATTTATTTGAATTTGATATTCGGGTTAGATTTCTAGAACCATAACCGAACTGAGAACCGACTATTTAATTCGATTCAGTTTGGTTTTGGAAAATTCGGTTTGGTTACAAGTTCGGTTCGGTTTAGTTTCGGTTTTCGGTTAATTTGGGTATTACCCGAACCATGAACACCCCTAGCACAAACTCATATGCAACCTGATATTTGATGTACACTTAATACTCTACATGAGGTGATGAGGTGTAGTGTACTAGTGTTATGTATTACCTCAATAGCTCAACTAAATTTTGTTACTTTAACAGCATTTTTAGAGAATTATGTCACCAGAAAAGGAAAACTTTAATCAAGAGCGTTAACTTATGCATATATCCTATCACTTATTACTACGTAGCACCACATTAGTGTCATATCACTTAACGGTATATCATTTTATAGATTTTTTCACATGTTATAGTTTCATTGTCAAATGCCCGCTTTTTCTACTAAGATACTCCAGTACAAGCACTGATGCACATGCCTTTTCAAAAAAGTTAAGAAAAGTGTTTGGATAAAGCTCACATTCATCAAGTTGATCTCCACCATTTTTGACATAGGCTAGAGGAGGGTGCAAAACATTTGATGACTTGTTGCTGTTGCATTACTCATGCCTTCTCCGCCTCTGATACACACTCCTTGCTATCAAAGTTTTGAGGTCACGTTATTCTAACATTTAGGCTTAAAACTCAACCTTTACTGCAACTACTCTTATTTTAGTCGTAGTACTTTGCACATAAAGCTGATGAAAACAACTTTTTAAAAAAGAAAAACAATACCATGTTGACACTTTTATGATTTTATTTTGGTAAAATTAGTGTTACTAGATGATATATAAAAATATGATCGTTGTTATTCATTAGCAGGCGCGAAGCCAAAATTTGTAGTTAAGAGGGGCCGAAGTTCATTATAAAACCCGAAAAAATAAAAGTGTAATAGAATGGTTTCCAACTTTAGTTTCTATAGATAAACCATCACAAAAACTTAAGAACGCATTACTGAATCTAATTTTTTCTAACATATTTAGTGCATAAAAAGTATAGTAAACTCAAAATAAGGTCAGTTCTTTATCTATTTTGATGCTTCCGAGTATATAATTGGGGGAGAGCAACAAAGCCGAAACAATTTAGGATTTCTTGATTTAGGTTATGCGTGAAATATCCATATTCGGATATCCGAATACTTTATAATAATTTATTAAATAGTTGGGTTTATGAAAGGATAGTTTTGGAACTCATATAAAAGTTTTCCAAAACTTATAGATATTTGGATATTCTGATATATAAAGCTTTTATCTGAAATTTCGGATATCCAAATTAAAAAACTTAGATAAAATATTATGTCTAATATAAAACCATCATCGCAAATTTCGGATATCCAAATTTATGATATAAGTAGTTATTAAAAAATCCCTTAAATTATTTAAATTAACAACAAAAAAATATTCTCAAAAATGTCTCATTTCATATTTTCGCTTTAGGTCTAACCACGAGACGACTCTGATACCATCATAATCATATTTACCTCATTGAAAAATCTTTATCTTTTAGATAACTTGTCTAAATTCATGTGCTAACATTTTGCGAAAGTATTTTTGAACTACAAAAACCGAAAAAACCAAACTGAATTTTTGGTGCGGGGCTTGCTTAAAAAAAAAATGAACTTCTAGTTCAAGGTTTTGTTTTAGCCAAAAACTGTCTCAAACCGCCCATGCTCACCCTTATATATAACTTGAACTCTTTAGTCTCACACTACAAGAATCTGATGAAATACCCCCAACAATTACCCACACATATCCTTTTGAGGGTATTTACCCACATAATACCCACTCTTTACCCACGATCAGTGACTTATTAAGCCGATCTTATTTACCTTCAAAATTTCCATGAATTTACCCACATAAATAGCCACGGTAATATGTTTGGTGTGAAATATGTGGGTAAATAATTGGCGCTAAAATATTTCCTACGAACTACCCACATCTTGAGTTATCATGGGTATATACGTGGGTAAATGTTATTTACCCACGAAGTGTAAAGTCCTTTTTATTGGTGGGTGAGTTTACGTGGGTATTTTAAGGGTGAAATATATACCCATGACTTTACCCATATTATTATTTGTATGGGTATTTTGGTGTGAATAATCGCTTATTGTCAAATCGTGGTTACAGATATACCCACGAATATACCCACAATGTTGTTTTCCTGGGAATTTTGTTATTGGTAATTTTCTGTGTAATTTATGGGTAAATATATAACCATATGACTATTGTATTTTTCTTTTTCGTATTTCTAAATGTTACATGGGTTATTTATGTGCCTTTTTTATTATCATAAACAAGTATATGTCATGATCAATCAATATAGAATAAGTTTATGTTGCGTAAGTATGTTAAATTTAGGTGTGTCTCTTTTGTTAATAGTTTAAGTAAAAAAACTAAATAGTTGTGCTTATCCGGTTGAGATATACGGGGTTATAATATGTGAAAAATTGCAACAAGTTATTGGTTTTTATTGCTTCCATGTTTTTCTATTTTACTACTTCAGCCCGAGCTTTCGTGATTTTGCCTCTTAGACTGCAGGAGAGTATTACCTGATAGATATGGCCAAAGTTCGTGTGTTGCTTAGGTCCATTAGGGTTTATTATGTTTACTGTACTATATATAGTTGTCTAATAATATATTATAACCTAGGGGGTTTACATTGTCAGCCGCAAGCTCTATTCCACCCGTTCAAAACCTAGCCGCCACCATTTATCACTTTCCTATTAAAAGAAAAATTGAAATTTTCGGCCAAAACCCTATCCGCATATTGTTTTTGCCATATGACGTTGTCAGCGCCAATCTATGTTTGCGCGCTCTCTTTTTTTATGTTTTTTTTGCGCGCTATGTCATTTGCTGATAACACAGGTTTTAAGGATAGTATTTGATAACATATTTTTCTATGAGAAATGCTACATACAAAAAAAAAGTTTATAAAATTATATCCACATAATCACTTTGTAACAAATTATGGAGGGTGAGAAAGAATAAAAAGAAATTATGATGCAAAATGATTGAATGAATAATTTTATGAATATAATTTTGGAATATGATTATGAATTCCTTTTTTCTATTAGTCTACTCTACAAACTTTCACTTTTTATGACTCCAAATTACAACACATCAAAGTTTTCAATCTCCTGCTTATTCTTTTCATCGCCTTCCCGCTCTCCCGCCCCTTGTTTTTCCCAAAATTAAAACCCTAACACTTATTCCACTCTAACTGCCGCCTCCCTTTCTTACCTTTTCACTTGGATATAGTTGTGCACAAAACCAAACCATCTATTGTTTTGCTTTTTCTTCATGAGTTCATTCCAAATTCACCTTTAATAAGGTATGTAAACATCATCCTATATCAAATTTTATGTGATTCCTGTTGTATGGTATATCGTACTACACATTACTAACATTTTTCAGATCTCACAAGCCAATTTATTGTGAAAACTGAAACAAGTATTGAAATTGGAGCCCGGTGTTGGTTTCTTATTTCATTGTTAACATTATATATTGCATCATCAAATTTGTTATTTTGGGCAGATTTGAGTTTCAAGATAAAAGCTATATGCAGTTATATAGTTTAACAACTCTATTTACATGTGAAAAATACTACTTAGCCATGACATCCGTTTACGGTTTGGTCCCATGTGTAATAATCTATAATTATAAATTCATTGTTGTGATCGAACTTCATTTCTTTCAACCCATTTGATTTGTTTAATCCATTTGTTATAGGTAAAGTTTTTAGTTTAATATTATTAATTTATTTAATTAGCAGATACGCAAAAAGAGGCTTGGGATTTAAGTATGATTTGAGTGCTCTAGCCACAGATCCTTTCACATTAGTGAGTAAGCTATTGAAATCAAACTCATTTGTATATTTTTTTTTTGGTTAAAAATTTATTTGTTTGGTTATTTATTGTGTTATAAATGTGATAGTCTCACCTAATATTTCTTATTAACTAGTCATTTTGGAATTGAGTAAGCATAAATTATGCAGTACTTTCGATATCAACTTGTAAGGCAAAATATTAATTTCATACCCGCTTATTTGTTCTACTTGTATAAAACGGCTTTCTACCCATTTTCAGTTGTTAACACCTTTCTTTTACCGTGCCAAAATGTATACATAGCAATAACTTAACAAGCATGCAAGTTTGCAACTACCAATATTACATTTATTGATTAGATAATACAAATCTGGTTACATATCAAACATGTATGAACTTTCTTTTTTCAACATCTTGACTGCTGTATATTACACTTGAGTTATAAATTAAGTCATTGCAATTGAAGTTTCTTTGTTTATTAAGAACCTAATTAACTAGTTACATTGGTCTTATAATGTACTGCAAATTCTTGTGACATATAGTACGTAGTAACATGTTTTCTTTATGCAGCTGCAGAAGTGTTCTTGTGAAGAAATAAAGATGCCACTCAATCTATTTGGTGGAGCACCATCATACGAGCTATTGAGATAGGCATTTCATGAAAGTGACGGACAACTTTGAAGTATGCTAGAGAAAGCTTTTTTAAAGAAGATACCAAGACGGCTGAGGTGCTCATTATATATGTAGCAACCTTACCTTAACCATCGCATGTAAAACTATTGTTGCAATTAGTACATTTCGAGGTTGTTAGTACATTATGCAAAATTAAATTGTTCGTTGCAAATTTGTTGCAACTTTGTACTGTTGCAAATCCATTGCAATTATTCTTGCAGATTTTCTTCCATTGCAAAACTGTCACAATTTTTTTTACCGTTCAGTAGCCTAGTCTTCAACGGATTTGCAACAAATTACTACCAGTGCATTAGCTTAGTTGTGTTGTACCCATGGCTCTTACACATGACAAATAGGTGGGAAAGTTTACCTACGTATTATTGAGGTAAAGTTACCCGCATATTATGTGTCGACTTTTACACACGAAATAACTTTGTGGGCAATGTTACACACAAACTACCCACAAGTATATCTATGGGTATTCTTATGATGAGTTAAAAAAAATCCCATAAAACTTCATCCATGAACGCAAATCAATCGCCCACCTAAAATGATGTGGGTAAACTTACCCACAGAGTGTAAATGGCGTGGGCATACATTTAGCCTCGAAGTTTTACCCATCTTCATGTGGTCGTGGGTAGTCTGTGGGTATTACCTAGTTACCTATGAAAATATGGCTTTTACCCATAAATTCTGTCCATGGCTATTCGCCTGAATTCTTGTAGTGTCATATAGTTTTAATAAATGAACACAAACCAAAATAAGAAACATGAACAAAATATATACAAAAGTTAATGCACAATTCATATGTGTTAAGAGTAAAGCAACAAACAACTAACACACGACATAAGATACAGGAGAAAAAATCAAAGTCAATAGTAATTTTCAAGGATAAAGAAAGAAGTATAAAAACCATTTAAGGTAGAGAATAGCTACCTCCAATTTTTAGATATATTTTTCTCCGGTGGCCACTTAGAAAGGAGGTATTTCATGTCGATTGTTTTCTTTTTCTTTCATTATAGAAAAGTCGCTAGTTGGGAGAGGCTCGTGGTATATTAAACGTTAAATTATGGGCTAAACAATGGTATCTTAATACAATCATTAGGCTTATTGGAGGGGGCCTAGCACCCACTAGCCACCCCCTCCCTCCGCCCCTGCACAAAAACACTCACTCGCTCGCTCTAATCTCTCTCTTCTAAACATGGTGATGTCATCTTCGGGCCAATATCTTTGTGTTTTGTTTTTAAATTTTTGTGTTAAGTTCAGTGTTTTGTTGAACGTTGTAATTCTATATAAGCTTAGGTATGAGCACAGTATCATTTTGGTACAAATACGTTACCTTTTTTGAGGTACCGGATTTTTTCCCGGTCAAAAATGGCAGTCCCGTTCCCGAAACCGATGAGTGTCTTGGTACCGGTAGCGGTTCGAATAAACTGGTACCGTACAGTGGCGAGTGCTGATTTTAATTGAAAAAAAAATGAATTTGTTATATTTTACAGTGTTAGGATGATAGTATGTGTGTGATGTTTAAGCTAATAGGTATTTATATAAATGGCTTATCAGGGGCATAGCTAGAATTTGTAGTTAAGAGGGCCCGAAGTTCATTATAAAACCCAAAAAAATAAAAGTGTAAATTGAATGGTTTCCAACTTTAGTTTATACAGATAAACCATCACCAAATACTAAAGAACGTGTTGCTGAATCTAATCTTTTCTAACATATTTAGTGCATAAAAAGTATAGTAAACTTAAAATAAGGTCAGTTCTTTATCTATTTTGATGCTTCCGAGTATATAACTAGTAACGAAGCCGAAACTTTCTAGAATTTCTTGATTTAGGTTATGGGTGTTCAAAAAATATCCGTATTCGGATATCCGAAAACTTTATAATAATTTATTAAAATGTTGGGTTTTATGAAAGGACAGTCTTGGAACTCATATAAAAGTTTTCCAAAAATTATAAATATCTGGATATTCGGATATATAAAACTGTTATCTGAAATTTCGTATATCCGAATTAAAAAACTTAGATAAAATATTATGTTTAACATAAAACCAGCATCGCAAATTTCGGATATCCAAATTTATGATATAACTTGTTATTGACAAGTCCATTAAATTATTTAGATTAACAACAAAAAAATATTGTCAAAAATGTCTCATTTCATATTTTCACTTTAGGTCTAACCACGAGACGACTCTGATACCATTATAATCATATTTACCTCATTGACAAATCTTTATCTTTTAGATAATTTTTTCTAAATTCATGTGCTAACTGTTGGCGAAATTGATTTTGAACTCCAAAAATCGAAAAACTAAACTGAATTTTTGGTGCGGGGCTTGATTTTAAAAAAACTTAAAACCGAACTTTTAGTTCGGGGTTTAGTTTTAGCCAAAAACTGTCTCAAACCGGCCCATGCTCACCCCTGTATATAACTTGAACTCTTTAGTCTCATATAGTTTTAAGACTAAAATACACTGTTGGTCCCTAATCTTGTCCACAAACATCACGTTGAACCAAAACTTGGCATTTTCATCGCTGGTAGTCCAAAGTATGCGTTTTATAGTCTAAACAAGTCCCTTGACCAGGATTGCCAAAGTCAACGTTACTTTTTCGTTTGTACATCGAGGGTATAATAGACCATTCACAATTATAACATGTCTTAGTTAAATCTAACCCAACCCTCAACACTATTAGTACAAGCAACACATAATTGTCATAAATAACAGGAACACATTGAACCCTAAATACAAGCAACACACATTCTACCATAAACAAAAAAACAACAATGGCACAAAACGATAAGGGGAAGGCTTTGTTGAGTTTGTTGAGGAAAGAAGATTGCCCAAATGAAAAGGGATTGGGTGTTAAGAAGGAGAAAGAAGAGGCTGACATCGGGTTATCAAAGGTTAACGATTTGGAAAAAAGGATTAAAATCTGAAAATTTTGTTTAAATATCTTAAGGAAAGGAAGTAAATGAAGGAAAAGGATGATAGAGAGAGTTGTGGGTCTAGCTAAGTGTATGTTTAGATGATAGGAAACTTTGTAGTAGTTGTGAACATGAAATCGATCAATAAAAAATTTGGTTCTTATTGTAACTAATAGTGTTTGGTTGTGCATTGTAACTGATTGAAATCGTTGTACATTTCTTAATAGGTTTGACTTACCCAAGTCATACCACAATAGTAAGTTACAATTTGTGGCATTTCATTAATTTGTTTGACTTGGGTAAGTCAAAATTCAAGATGCTACAATTTGAGGCATTGGGCGTGTTCAGTCCCACTGTCAACACTAACACCATACAAATTTCTTCCTAAACAATACACCATTGTCAATACATTATGATTTAGTGCTAAAGCATTTGTATTTTCAACACATATTTATAAATCACTGCCTTTGGTTTTGCTGATACAAGGGGGTGTTTGGTTTTTCTGATACAAAGGGATGTTTGGTTTTGCTGATACAAGGGGATGTTTGGTTTTGTTGATACAAATTAGAAACAATAAACCCAATATCACAATACAAGAACATATTAAATACATAAAACTTGGATAATATTTCATCATTCATATAGTTGGTTACAAGAACAGAAACAACTAGATCAAACCATGACTAACAACCGAACAAAAGATCCAATTTACATATCCCTTTTAACAACCTATATTTCCAAAACTAGCACCCAAAAGACCCCATTTATCTAACCCCATGAAATACCCAAAATTCAGTCATTACGCTCAGCCATTTTCTTAATACGAGGTGGAGAGCCCGCGAGGTGCCCCGGATTGTTTTCTTAAAGACGGGTGCAAACATAATAGGTTTAAAGTAAACGTATAATCTGTGCTTTTCTTTTGTATATCAGTTTCACATTGATGGGACCTTGTTTGTATTTGTAACCCACGATCATGATATAAAAGTTTCAGACAATCACATTTCAGCAGCATCAATACAAAAACAAAAGCCTTGTCTATAACAGAAGCATTCATTGGAAGTGGTACTCGAGAAAACCGCAGTAATAGTTCCAACATAAAAAACAAATGCTCGCGTGTAATGGCAACATAAAAACAAAAGGCACACTAACGGAAGAGTTAATCTGCACAAAAAATTATGATAGCACAATAGAAGTGGCACCTGAAAAACAACATGGGTGTAACCATATGGTCGCTTCACCATGGTGTGTTTTTTTGGAAAACTTTAGTTACCAATACAAACAAAAAAATGTCAAATATTATGGTTCCTTAGCGTCACAACAGTTTTATTCAAGGGCATTTAAGCCATACAGAAACGACCAACATACATCATTCATGACTAACTGCTAGTTTTTTTTCCCTTCCCTTTTGACCTATCTTTGGCAAATGGTTTCATACCTATCTCTTCACAAAAATGAGCATTGGCAAGGCCAAGAACCTTGACCCTGGCATTAAAAGCCTATTTGGCAATTTGTTTTGGAGTTTTATCCATGATATCATCAGTTTTTCGGGCAAGCTGTTTCGGAGCTTTAATCCTCCTAGCATCTTCTTTTTTAGAGCCCGAGCCACAGTAATAAACCAGAAGGTAGTCTTCCCATGGCATAGGAAGTTCAGGACCTTCTGAGCTTGATTCACTGCTTGAAATGTAGATGATCTCTGCACACAAAAAAAAAAAAAATGATTGTATGTGCTCATGGTGTGCCCTTCTGATATAAAGATGGAAATGAAAAAGAGAAACCTTTTTTCTTGTTGGAATCCATGGTATGTTTTGTTTCAGATTATTGTTTGGTGAATGAATGTTTGGTGGAGAGGCTTTTTATAAATGAAATCTCAGATGAGTGTCTGGTTTATGAATGGAATATGTGCAGAGAATGTACAGGCTTGAAGAAAAAAATAGCAAATTAAAGCAGTCAATGTATACAATCCTGATGTGATTAAAGCAGACATTATACAGGCTTCATTTGAGTATCTTTGCATGATCAAATTTCAACAATGGAATATGTACAGATGTGCAGTGCATGATTGAAGAAAAAAATAGTGAATCAAAGATTCTCATTTCATCAAAAGAATCAATCAATGTGCTATGCAGTTAAAAAAAGAGTGAATCAAATTGTGGAGTGCATGCTTGAGAGTAGTCAATGTGGCATGACAAATTATGAATTGCATATTGCATATACATATTCTCAATCACATAGTTACCACATATGCATGGTGGTCACAAAACATTTTGCGACAACAAAGAATTGAGTAAATTTTACTGCGAACACTTTGTTAAAAACAATAGAGGCGGTGAGGTCTGTGCATCGCCGCCCAATCTTACATTGGTGCATGTCTAAAAGCGACTTTGGATGAAGTGAGAGCAATATCCTCGAACTGTGAGGAATATATTGACTCATTAGATTGAAGAACGATTAGATTGACCATACTAGGGATGAGCACGGTGCGGTCCCGTCATCGATCCCGCATCGAATTAGTGGATCGATTTTTCCGAGCATAAATTAGTGGTACGGTACCCTACCGAGCGGGATTCGGATACCGATGCGGAAATAGGGTTTTCCGTTTTTTAGGAATTTACCGATTTGGTACCGGTCCGTCGAATTAATGGTCCCGGTTTTTTCACCTTATTTCGTAGTCCCGCATGCATCGTATTTCAAGAATCGGTGCCGTTTGATCTGTTCGGTTAGGTTTGGGATTCGGTTCAAAATGCTCATCCCTAGACCATACGGTTTACTCCCTACAACTATCATGATTACCTCAGCGCAACCTCGGCGATGTTGGGCTCTCCTATATCATCTGCGATTCCAAGACACACCTTATAAGGCACGTGAAGTTGACCCAAAAGCAAACCAAAATCGAACACAAATTTAGAACCACAAATTAGATTTTCCAACCATAATGCTATTACCTATAGGCCAAAAATATAATCGTAAGATCAATATTAAAATGGGTGGACAATCTTGTAATTACCGGCGTGTTGTTGTAGTTGCAAACCATTATCGCCTCCTTTCCTATCTTTTGTGCCTCCTCCTTAGGCTCATTTGAACTTTCATGTTCATGCTAATCGATTAGCAATTCATGTGACAAACGGGAAAGAATTACGCCGATCCTACGACGATAAATCCGGTATTCTTAGAGCCTTAATTTAATTAAATGTTGTCTAAAAATGAAATATTAAGGCGTATATAAAACAAAACACACCTTTTTGCGATGGAGCGAGAACATAGGTTGTTTCTCATGGCACACAAAGATCATAAGTCTATCCAAAAAACATTTATTGGAATCCAAAACTTTTAACCACTAAAATCTTAAATAAGCAATTTTGCTTCTTAAATAACACTTATTATAAACAATTACTAAACTAACGGATAAGCAAGCAACAATTTAACAAAAAAGAATGGCCATTAAGTGAATGTGGGTCAAAGCGGAATAAACGAGCTTAACGGTTTTATTCTTGTAAAGAGGCTTCTAAATAAGAGCATTTGATGACCCGACAGAATACAATGGCGCATACCAAGTAACCCATCAGATATCTTTGTTTCTTGGTGAAATCGGGTTTGTTGATTGAATGGCATGCGGATCTAGTATGATCTATAAATTGTACAAATGATCCTAGGTTTGATGTGCCATTCAACCAACAAAGCTGGATTGTAATCTGAAATGCTTTACCTTTGGTTTGGCTCGCGTGCATGTAAGATATATCACGAAATACATGAGAGTACCTTTAGTCGTGGAAGCGATTGGCGACCAACAATGACCACACCATCGGGTGAATTAGATTTACAATCGGGTATTGCATAACGTTGTTGGATACCGTTCGCCAAGCTTACGAACTTTTGTTTGTTCCTCTGACTTCTCGAAGCGATCCATATGATGTGTCATATTTGATTGAGTATCTTGATAAGCGAGGCCCCTACAAGGTCTTGGCAAAACATTGGGAAATTTAGATTCAACTTTGAATGCAAACAACTTAAATAAAAAAGTAAAAACAAAAAAAAAACAAGTAGTTTCTTTAAAATATATTCCATGACTTTAACTTTGGTTACGTTATCGGGCATTTCATCAACTGGCATATCAACATCGTTTTTAAAGGAGTATGTGGTAAATGTGCTTGCAAATTGTTTGTAATGTTGTAATCATGTTTCTAGTTTTTATTCATATATATATATATATATATATATATATATATATATATATATATATATATATATATATATATATATATATATATATATATAGAATCTGGATCGATTGAGAAGGATTTAAGATTGAGAAGTGATCTTAGCCATTAATCTCATTAAATTAAAATAAGGGTAGGAAGGGTATTTTGAATTTAACTTTTACATTTGCCATACGTTTTTTATCAAGTCCTACAAAATCTATAGAAAGTAACTACCATGTTCATTATTATATGTGACCAACTTACTCACTTTTTTATTCTTTTTCTTCACTTCCGCCAACTATCAGTTTGGATGCATTTCAACTAATTTCTCCATTAATACTATTTTATATTTATGTTAAGGATTCAAGAAATGGGCACCACTTTGTATTCTTTAAAATAATTCATTGATAAATCGTTAGGTACCAATTACTGATAGTTAAAGATTCAAATTTCTTATATGAACTCAATTTATATGGATACGAAAAGGCAAACAATTATTGTCAATATCGAATCATAGAACCATTTTGTTAATATCCATCACGTAAGTAATATAATGTTTAGTGACATAAATATGAATCGTTATATTAATATTGAATCATAGTGCATTAGTGAATCATTATTATTTGAGATATGAATCGTTTTATTATGAATTGACCTAGTGAAGCATTTTATTTCGATATGCAATGACTCAAGAACAACCCAAACAAGTAAACCATTGATTCACTAATACGAATATGATTCAAAATAAAAACTAACAAGTTTTTTACTTATGATTCACTTATCCGATTACGATTCACTTACTCAATTTTATTTTGATACAAATTAAAGCATACGAAACATATACCAACTTATTAGACAAATTCATTTTTAACTAGTTTCTTTTATTAATAACCCATCATATTAGACAATTTAAATAAAAAATAAATAAATCATATATTTTAGTTAGATTTGCTACGGCAACGAAAGTAATTTAAAAGATTCAAAAAAAAACCAAAAAACAAAAGTACGTGGAACATTAGTAAGAAATCAATATAACAGTTACTATTATGGTTTTAAAGATTCGTAATTTTGGACCTTAATTGTAGGAGTTACTATGTTTGAATTAACTTTCGAATGATTCATTTACTTTTATACCCTTTTAACACTAACAATTAATTTGTATGAAACATTAAAATTTTAAAATATCAATGGCCTTGATTTCTTCCCAATCTTCTCAATCTAAAATTCTTCTCAATGGAACCAAAGCTATATATATATATATATATATATATATATATATATATATATATATATATATATATATATATATATATATATATATATATATATATATATATATATATATATATATATATATATATATATATATATATATATATATATGTGTGTGTGTGTGTGTGTGTGTGTGTGTGTATGTATATATATATTTTTGTGTGTGTGTGTATATATATATAGAGTAAACTACACCATTCGTCCTTGTGGTATACGTTGACCATCAAGTTTCGTCCTTTGACCAAAAAAATTGCACCGTTGGTCCTTAACTGCGAAACGTTATTTGCCGTTAGTCCTTCGCTCTAACGGGCCACACTAACTGACGTTAAGTCTACACACAGGAGGGTATTTTGGTATTTTCACCTATTCACTTTTAGCATCATCTTTTTCCTTTATTCATCTTCATCCCCAATCACCACCACCCACCACCAACCACCGTTGATAATCAATCACAACAACATGAAATGAATTTCGTTTGAAAGCACAAACCACAAAAAAAATCAAGAACAAAGGTTTCGACAAATCAAGAAACTCAAGTTGACTAAGTTTAGTCAACTCATTTGGTAATTCACTTGATAAACCGTCATTTCCAAGATTCATCAATCACATACCCCCAGACAATCACCACCTGTGGTGGTTTTCCTTCCAGCCGAGTGACAAACAAACACACCCTTCGGGGGTGGTTTTTAGCCGAGTGCAAAAAGCAAAAAGGCCGTAAGCTACTAAAAGCTTAAATGGGCAATTCGTATCCACTTTATATTTATGTTAAGGATTCAAGAAATGGGCACCACTTTGTATTCTTTAAAATAATTCATTGATAAATCGTTAGGTACCAATTACTGATAGTTAAAGATTCAAATTTCTTATATGAACTCAATTTATATGGATACGAAAAGGCAAACATTAAAATTTTAACTTTCGAATTGTACCTTAATTGTAGGAGTTACTATGTTTGAATTAATTTATATAAACATTACAATTTATATGAACTCAATTTTGAACTCAATTTATATAAACATTAAAATTATATGAACTCAATTTATATAAACATTACAATTTATATGAACTCAATTTTGGACCTTAATTGTAGGAGTTACTATGTTTGAATTAACTTTCGAATGATTCATTTACTTTTATACCCTTTTAACACTAACAATTAATTTGTATGAAACATTAAAATTTTAAAATATCAATGGCCTTGATTTCTTCCCAATCTTCTCAATCTAAAATTCTTCTCAATGGAACCAAAGCCTATATATATATATATATATATATATATATATATATATATATATATATATATATATATATATATATATATATATATATATATGTGTGTGTGTGTGTGTGTGTGTGTGTGTGTGTGTGTATGTATATATATATTTGTTGTGTGTGTGTGTATATATATATAGAGTAAACTACACCATTAAGTCCTTGTGGTATCGTTGACCATCAAGTTTAGTCCTTTGACCAAAAATTGCACCGTTGGTCCTTAAGCTGCGAACGTTATTTGCCGTTAGTCCTTCGCCTAACGGGCCACACTAACCGACGTTAAGTCTACACACGGGAGGTATTTTGGTATTTTCACTATTCACTTTAGCATCATCTTTTCCTTTATTCATCTTCATCCCCAATCACCACCACCCACCACCAACCACCGTTGATAATCAATCACAACAACATGAAATGAATTTCGTTTGAAAGCACAAACCACAAAAAATCAAGAACAAAGGTTTCGACAAATCAAGAAACTCGAGTTGACTAAGTTTAGTCAACTCATTTGGTAATTCACTGATAAACCGTCATTTCCAAGATTCATCAATCACATACCCCAGACAATCACCACTGTGGTGGTTTTCCTTCACCGAGTGACAAACAAACACACCTTCTGGGTGGTTTTAGCCAGTGCAAAAGCAAAAAGCCGTAAGCTACTAAAAGCTTAAATGGGCAATTCAAATACCAAATAGATTGTGAGCTTATTCAAATAAGCTAAAGAGAAAAGAAAGAAATTTAAATTAAATAAGCGAAACACCCTTCGGTCTGGTCATTGTGACCCGCAAACAAAGAAACACCCTCTTGGTGGTTTAACAAACAAATATGCGGTTTATAATGCGGAGCAATGAAACCCAAACGCACCACCTTATGGGGTGACTCTCGCTGAACCGATACCAACAAAACACAAACCTTTGTGGGTCGTTGTTGTGAGCCGAGTTCCAAGACAAACAAAACGCTCTCTCAAGTGTTTCTTTCCATAACCGAAAATCAAATACCCTCGTGGGTGTTTTCCTTTTTGACCCAAATCCAAAACATAGACAAAAATAATTACACATCAACGACGAGTTACCAAATCAGCTCGGGACTAAAACCAGACACGAAATGGGTCTCGATCTGAAACCCATACGGCTTACCCACTGATCCGATAGACAAACGAGATGGAGAGATCATGATGACGGGGTGTGGCTGTGGTGATTATCGATCCAGAAACAAACCCGAAACAAACCCTTTGGTTTGTAGAGTAGATTTCATCCGATCGTCCCCTTTGGTTTGTGGGATATATTGCAACCGAGTTTTTGTTAAAACTTATCATAGATCTTTTCATATCAAACCTTCTTTTAATATTCATTTGATTATAACAAAGAAAGGTATTGTTTGTGTTGTAGATTTGATTTGAATACAATTGAGTGTTGACTGCATTTGGATAAGAGACAAGTTTGTGCGGTAGACGTATTGTTAAGGTATTAGTTTATTTGAGAGAGAGAGATGGGAAAAGACAAATATACCCTCCACTTAACAAGGCTTAACGCCCGTTAGTCCAACCAGTTAGGGTGAGGGACCAACGATGACTAACGTTTCGCAGTTAAGGACCAACGGTGCAATTTTTTTGGTCAAAGGACGAAACTTGATGGTCAACGTATACCACAAGGACGAATGGTGTAGTTTACTCATATATATATTATCTGGTTTTCTGTATTTTTTTTTAATAAGAGCAGATGGATTTTTTAGGGGGATGCATTTGGAAAAAAAATTGTAAGTATGTGAAAAGTTGCCTAATTAATGGTTGTTTATGAGGAAGCAAAAGCCATCATTACTTTCTTTTGGCTTTGGTGGCTCTAGGTGGGAGTCAAATCAAAGGCCTCATAAGTGTTGTACTATGACACTACATCAATTATAACTTAAGAAAAACCTCCTCTTTAAAACACACACATAGCAAAGAAGATCTATTTTAGAACAAAAAAAAAGGCAGGAAAAAAAAGGATGAAAACACCAATGCCTTTATGTGAAGACCTTGCTGCTGCTGGTGGTTCGAGTCTTGTTAGGGATATGACGGTCATTCAATTTCAGAGGGAGGTTACTTTGACTATGGTGGATGAAGGAGAGTTGATGAAAAAAGCCCAAGACATTAGGTCCCATGTGGCTGAGAGGGACTATGTCATTGGAGAGTTGGAGCTTTTGTATCCTTTCGATTCTTGTGTGCAGTATTTGAGCTTACCAAGTTGCGATCAAGATTTGAGCGAGGCGGCATTTTTGGTGAATGTCATGAAGAAGCGAGCGAGCACAGAGCTTCTCTCATTCATTGAGAAGCTTAAGGGATGGTGTATTGATGTGGTTGGTTTTGTTGTTTTTGAAATCTATTTTGGGTCTAAACAATGTTGAAGATGGGTAGGGTTGTTCGGATATGTTGACCAACACTTGTTAATGTTTATGCTTTTGGATCTTTGAACATCCTTTTTTTTTTTTTTTTTTTTTTTAATGTTTTAGTGGTTAATTAATTGAAGTTTTATGGTGGCATATTAATTTTGTTGGAACATACCTGTTTTTTATATCTGTTGCAGCTCGCTGTCTTGGTATGATGATGTTGTACCCATGTAGTGTTAAATTGATCTTGGGAGCCTTTGGTTTGTTCCATAAGTAGTTGGCTCTACTGGTAGTGGAATGCGCAACCTGTCACAATAAGCTGATTGTTAGTGTGTAAGGAGCAAAATTAAATGTTAAAGATTTCAGAATTATGACAACTAAAATTCCAGTTTAAATGTAAAGGGCAATTCAAAATGGGAACTTCGAACTTGAATGTAACCACAAAGAATGTGGCAATCAGTTTTAGTAAGGGAGCTACCTAAATACGATAAATGTAAGTCGTTGCTGTTTTAGATTGATGATCAGGTATACATGGCGAAATAGAAATCGTTGTATTAGTAACTGATGGTAAACAAAAAACAAAGTATGATACATAGCTGTATAACCATCTGAAATTTCTAAAGTAATTTTAGGAGTATTGTGAATCACATTATCAGTGATTTTTTTTCTACACTGGCTATTTTATGTTGGTAAAGCTTAGGTGCATGTACATGCTTTAGAATTGCATATATTTATTGTGGCACACTGTGATCATAACTAAATGTGCGCAGGTTACATTTTTTGAGTACTCTTTCTATCTGTTATAAAGGTTGGTATATAGGTTAACATAAAAGACAAATAAAAGCAATACCATTTGAGAGAGAATGTGTTGCATATCTTTACCATTGTCTTCAACCAACAAAGCAGAAAAAACCTATAACGACACACGCATGGCTGTTTTAGTAACTGCAACAGCAACAAGAAACCTAAAAAGAGCATATGTAATAACACATGGAAACCCAGTGCAGTGTTTGGAGCGAAATAAAAGGACTTATGCAAATAGTAAAAAGCTCGCCTTTTAGTTTGGAATGGTAAGGCCAGATATTGTATAAGTAAAACGCATAGATTTATAACAGCACATGTGAGCAAAACTGTTTTTATCTGTGGAGGGTAAGTGGATGTAAAAAAAATAGTATTTGGTTTATTGTGTGTTTTAAAAATCGTTTACTTACATGTCATCACATGAAAATAACAGCGCTTATCATGGGTTTTAATATATATAGAGGCTCATCTCTGCGAGTATGGAAGCGGTACCAAAGACCCAGTATGGCTGCAACCACAATGTGGGTATGGTGCCTTTCCAACACATGGGAGTTGATAAAGTATGCTCACCAAAGACATAAATGCAGAAAACTATCGTCATCGCCCTAGTGACTTCACAATACATAAATAACCATCACAACATTAACTGCACATATTAACAAACATGTCTTGTACCAAGGTAACAAAAACACATTATATTAGGTGAATGTACAGGGCACACTAAACTGACAACAGTTGTCATCCTTTTAATATATAGAGGCGCTCAGATCTGCAAGTATTGGAGCGGTACTAGAGGAATGCCATGGTTGCAACCACAATGTGGATGTAGGTGCCATGCCAACAGACATAAGCTGATAAACTACGCTCAACAAAGACATAAATGCAAAAAACTATCGTCATTGTGTCAGTCACCTTATTATATATTACGTATTATATATATCTACATAACAATTAGCAAGATTTCTTCTACTAAGCTTCTTTATCAAGCGCCTTTACTCTAAAAAAATTACGAACCAAGGCTGCAACATCCTATTTTGTTTTGATGAACACAACAATACAAACTAAAATAGGCAACATAATATATATTATGCCCATACCTCATTGCCACAACATTATTGGAACAAAGGCACCAGATAGCCGTATTTGTTTATACTACCAGACCCATCCCATTCGTCTTCACTGACACCCTTCGTTTACCTTTTAGATAGCAACGGTGTACCTCCGTAAAATTATACGGCGATATTTTGATCCGAAGATAGTTGCAGCAACAGTCTGAAAAGAACGGTTACATTTGCAGCATTTGCAACCTCAAACAGATACCAAAGTAACATGTTAAGAAAAAGGATACATCCACCGTGGCGGCAACCATTATGGGTTGCCCTGCCAACATGCGGATAACCTCATCTTAAGGCTCAGTTCTGCACATGTAAAATCTGAAACAAAATATTGGCCATAGCTGCAATTCCAGATTGCCATGCCAAGATACCAGTATGAGCAGATTATGTAAGCCAAACATTCAATTGCATACAGGTATCATCATTGCCTTAACCAAATATTTTTTTTTTCCATGGGTGCAACTAATGAAGGTTAACGGTGAAGAGCCCACAATGAGTTTCACGACAAAAGTGGAAATGTCGCTGGACAGGTGGCTCAGATGGGAGAATATTCAAGCAAAGAGGATACACCCGCCATGGCTGCAACAGTCGTATGTCACCCTGCCAAGATACGGGCCATCTCATGTTTGCCGAAGAAACCCCAATTCATCACAACCTCAAAAAAGGAATACAAAGGGCGACCATTTAGCAGGCTAGCCTGCCGAAAAAATGCAGCTACACATAATAACATTCACTTTTTTTTATTTGCAATCCACGATCATCAAATCAAAGTTTCAGACAATCACATTTCACCAACATCAACATAACAAAGCAAGCTCTTGTCTGTAACAGCATCATTTAGCGGAAGTCGTACCCAAGAAATCCTCAGTAACACTGGGAACATAAGAAACAAATGCTCGCGTGTAATAGCAACATTAAAACAAAATACACACTCACGGGAGAGTTAATTTGCAAAAAAGATCATGATAGCCCAATGGAAGTGGTACCTGAAAAACAGCATGGCTGCAACCATATGGTCACCCCGCCAAGGCATGTTTTTTTGGCAAACTTCAGTTACCAAAACAAACAAAGATCGTCAAATATGATGGTTCCTTACCCTACACCGCACACGATACAAATGACAAACCCACACGTAACCATGTTTCTAGACATGCCAAACCGATTGTGCCATGTAAATTGTTGTCATTTGTGTCGCAAATGAGCAAAGCAAACTTATAGAACCAAAATGGCATCCAACCAGCCATGGCTGCAAACACAACATTGTTATGGCCTATCAAGATACATGCCACCGCCATGGCTGCAAGCTCAGCAAGCCTACCCCGCCAAAGCAGCACCTATAGAAGTTATAATATTTCAGTATAATCTAATTTACGTAAACTGATTAAGCATAAGATATAAGATCCCATTTCACCAACATGAGCACATGGCCGAACCTTTTTGTTAGGAATTGAAAATTCCATGTAAAAGTGTCGGTCACCCCAATTATGGTCTAGCATATGTTAGCTCGTAGACTTGTTGTTAGTTACGTTATTTAATAGTTAATTAGTTAGTTTGTAGCGTAGTATAGTTTAGTGTAACACCGTGGAGGAAGGACGGGTCTTTACCCACTGTATGCCTGATCCACAGTCCGATAGGTGGACGTATTCATTGTAACTATAAATAACCCTTCCATCCATGGAAGGGGTGGTGCTTCTCAATCTAACATTTGATAATTTACAAAGCAAGTCTCTAAGTAGAACACCCTCTCATTCTTTCTCTCTCTAAACTATGGCAAACATGTATTTCCATCATCCAAGACCACCCGAATCATCAACATAATAAATATTACGATCCTACAAATGGTACCAGAGCCAAGGTTATTGTGTTATCTTTGATTTGTGTGGTTCATACCATGGTTATTGTGTTTTATTGATTTATGTTGGTTCGAATCTTTGTTTTAAAAACTGTTTTTGTATCACTTTTTGGTCGATATATTCTGTCTCTCTTACTCTTATGGTGTAACAGTTTTTAAACAAGTTTCATTTCTTGGTCATCTAATGTTACAACTGTTACAATATCTGGTTATATGGTCAAACTGGTCAAACTACTTTTGGAAGAGTAGATAGAATGTTTATGATGTGGTCACTTTCATATGGTCAAAAATGGTCATGTTTTAGAGGTCAAAACATATATTGTTTTCTGTTTTTCTGGGTCATTCATCTTAGTGAATTGTGTATCTGATATATGGCAGCGACTTGTCATGTGTTGTGGGCTTTGACTTTTGAGTCAAAAGACAATTGCGTCTTGTTAATAATCTGTATGCTAAAACTTGGGTCAATGGTCAATAGCGACTTGCGCAGCAAATTTAATGGCGACTTGTTAAAAAAAAGAGTTTTGGTAGCGAGTTGTGATAACTGATTATGTAGCGACTTGTCTTTACAAGTCGTAGCTACTTGACAATACCATGTAGCAACTTGTTGTCTCACTCAATAAAATGATGTAGCGATTTGTCAAGTAAATGAAATAAGTTAGCGACTTGTTGTGTTTATAAAACTTGCAACTTGTGACAAAAAAGGAAGCAACTTGACTCCAAAACAGCATAGCGACTTGACTTTTAAGAGGTTAGCGACTTGACTCCATAACTCAGTTAGCGACTTGACACAAGAGTTTGGCTAGCTACTTGTGACAGAAAGGATGAAGAAGATATTGACCGTTGACCACGACCTCAACAACATTACAAAAACTGTAACTACTCAACCACACCACGACCACAAGACCAAAAAACCTTATACCAAATCACCATTGACTTCAGTTTCAAAACATCATCAGTCATCAAAAATATTTTAACAGATCCGAATCAAATCTAAATGGACTCACGACCTCAGTTTCAATAATACATCATAGGTTCATGTTCAAAGATTCATAACAAAAACAAATGATCTCAGCCTCTTATTTCGTGGTTCATTAAGATAAAACTATCATGACTTCCGAGAGTCCTCAAACACGAAATATTCTAATCATCATAGATCAAAATGTTTGTGATAATATACGAATTTGAGAAATGAGTATAACAACTATGTTAAATCACTTCCCTGGTTCGTTTAAGACTAAAAGACATGAAGGAACTAAACAAAACCTACCTTGAACCACGAACTGATCTCATTGCCAAAGCATAATACTCAACGCCATCCCTGTGGCTGTGATATCACGTGCCTCATACCATCCCTGTGGTGAGGTCTTGATGATTATCGATATGAAGAGTCACACTCGTTTTGGTTACTCGTCAAGATGGATATCTGTGTTGAGATGTGAAAGAGGCGTAAAGTTTGGTTGAGGACTTTTAGAGTATGATATCTATGTTGAGATAAGAAAAAGGCGGACAGAAATTTTGGAAGTGATTAGGGTTAGATTAATATGAGTATTTTTAGGGTATCCAATGGTTTTTATAGGTCTTTTATAACCCCCGAATTATTAGGGTTTGATAAGTCATGGGCCTTAATTCTGATCTTGGGCTGTACGAAGTGTTTTTTGTGCTTAAATGTGTTAATGGGCCTAAGGAGGGACTTGGTCATGGATCGGATATGTGTTACTGGGCCCGTTACTTCATCTATGTTTTCACATAAGATTAATACTGCTTTTACTTTGATCGAATGTGTACATATGTATGGAGTGGACCGAATATGGGACATGTTGGATTAGGTGTAAGTCTGTGTAATAATTTGTAAGCCAAGCCAAGTTACTTCTATGAGATAAATATTTGATCGAGATTATTTATTGAATGAGACTTGATCAAAGGACCATGAACTGTTATGTATTTGAATCAGATCTCATTGGTATTAACGAATGGAATGGACCGGGCTTGTGTAGTACATTTGATGAGATTGGGTATGATGTTGAGATTTGTTGTGTTATGGGGTTTGACACTTTGGTTTATGCATTTTCACGGTGTATATTATGTCTCGGATTGAATTGATGGTTGATCAAAGTTGACCTTGGGGTTGTTTGGATGGTATTCCTTATTTGGATTTGAAGTAAGGTTTTTCGGGCGCGTTTACTTATTTTCGTCTTCTTTATTTCTACCCTTCCGCGAAGATGACTTGTTTGAGCATTTATAGAGTGTGATAAAGACTTGGCTATTTAGTTACGGTTGTGATTCTCTCTCGCTTAACCCACAAAGTAACTATCACTTCGGTGTCTCACGCAGTTGAGGATATGTCAAGAGGTTTTGTACATTGGGTACACCGTTTCTTCTTCACAAGGATTAGTACAAGTTTAAGTAACAAATATGGGAATTTCACTTCATGATCAAGTTTGGCATATCGGGTTTACTTCACCATGTTGTCACTGTATTAGCCGACAGAATGCGTGAATGATGTATTTTCCAAAGTGTTTATTGGATGGTTTATGATGTTGTTGATGTTGGATAATGAACCGTTGATGAACCGCTGCATGTTCCCCTAAAACAGATATTCACCGAAACCAAAGTTGTCATTACACATTCAAGCTGTCATTGTTTACGGTTTTGTCTTGATTTTGTAAAATCCCGCGAAAGAATCTATTTCTCGGTTTAAATCATAGATTTGTAAAATCTCGTGACAATGGAAATATCCTGATAAAGTAATGTGCATTTCCGGATCGATCTTACGGTTTATTCTTGGTTTTGTAAAATCCCGCGAAAGAAACTATTTCTCGGTTTAAACTATAGAATTGTAAAATCCCGTGATGATGGAACCATCCTGGAGAAAGGAAAGTGTATCTCGGGATCTTATCTGATGCTGGCGCTACGGTTTCTACTTCGAAGAAGGGATAAAAGTGTGTACTTCATGATTTGGATGTGTGTTTGGTTATTCGTCATGGCAGTTTGGTTATTACATGGTTTTACGGGGTTATTTGCTTTTAACCATGGTCGGGATGAAAACCATTATCATAGTTCACTTTTAAGGTCAAAGGAGGCTAGATTTGAGCTTTTAACAAGATGTGACAACGAGGTTAATTCACTATTATTTATTTGAGGTTGAAGTGAAATATCACGGGCAAGTGTACTTAGTATCTGAAGGTATCAGGGATGGTTGGATGAAGATTCTTCAAGATCCTTGTTCGAGCTTATTATCAAAAACAAAGACTTGGAAATCTAGTTATTATTGGGTGTCTTTTACCTTTTCTTTTACCACTTGGGGGAATTGGGCTCTTACCACCACAAAATAACTATCACTTTAAGGAGTTACGTTGTAGTGCTCAGTGTCACATTAAATTGTGGATTTTCAAGAGGTGATGTACGTCTTATACATGATGGTTGGTTGGTTGAAGAGTATAGAGTATTTAGAGATTCAACGGAGGATGAAGTCTCGGCACCGCTCTTTGTTACATATGTGCAAGTTTAAGTCACGAGTTCGGGTTAGTTTACTTCAGGGTCAAATTCATCATATTGGGTTTTCTCCATCAGCTGTCACGACAAAGAGCCTACTAAATGATAATGGGGTTGATTACATGTTTTACCAAGAGAGTTGAAAAGAGAGAGAGATAATGACGTTTGAATACCTCAGTTCAAACCTCGTTCTCCAAAGAAAATAAAAGTGTACGCTTCAGTGCGCTTTATCTTCTGAAGAAGAGAAATCTTCTCACTAATGACCATTCTCATCAACATGCTTCATGCTTTTTCCTTGCGCTTTCAAACATCAAGTGAACCAGACTACCGTTGATTGTTTTTGTTATTCCACTTGCTCAACTATAATGATGATGGCGACATCATGTGCTAATTTTGCGGGGAATAGAATACATTTAGATGATAATCATTTTTTTAATCAAGAATGGCATCTCCGTATGCAATTCTTGAGGGGGAGAAGAAGTGTGAAATTACTGCATGGTTGATTGATTTCTGAGAATAAATGGTCAAACGGCTCCAAACTCATGTAAGAACCGAGCTTCTTTTTATCGGGTCATCTTCACATGGAGTTTTCTACTAAGAGTCGTTGGTTAACAGCTTCACACGGGCTGATATGATTAATGACAAAGTGCTTCCAGTTGCGGGGCTGATTTCCTTGATGAACATCTTTCTGTTCTTGTTTGATTGGGAAGGATTTGAGTTAAGGGGATTTGTTATTTATAAGATAACGGGAATGCATTTGGTGAGTTAAAGATGTTGACTTTCTATTCCCTAACTGGACAATCTTGAAGAAGGTCGAGTCTACAGTCTGTTCTACATTCTCTGCTACATGTTAGAAGACTAAAGGCGAGTTGCATTTGAAGATCTAAAGACTTCTTCTTAATTCAAAGCATTCATTATAAAGATTGTCGGTTTAGGGAGAGCACTAATTGGGGAGGGTGAAATGTCGAATTTAATCCCAATTAGACTTGCTTATATTCTTGACAAGTTGATTCTCACAAAGATTAAAAGTGGTCTTCTCAAAAGATTTCAAGTATTTGGGCGATAAGATGTTCTTGATTACAAGTGTCAAAACCAACAAGGGGAAGGAGACAAGCATATAAACGCGAGTAAACTTGATGAACTTAATACTTCTAAGTGATTGAAGATATCCCGGGAAGACGAAGGTCATTACCGCAGAGAAACTCAATGTTTATCTCATGGCGTTTAGTGTTCTTATTCCAACTATGTGGGGGAAGTGATGTTAGAGAAAGTTTCAAAAGATATAAGAGGTACACAAGTGTGTGATGATCTCGATGTTATCGCAATCATCGGGGAGAGAATTGTGTACATTGGGGCGCCACCGTTCTCTCACTGAGGGCTTAATCGGTGATTCGAGATATAATCACTTATTCGGAGTTGACATCCGCAGAGATAATCGATGATTCGGCCCGCTTCTTCAATGTTATCGGTTGTTCTCTCTTTGGGGAATGTGTGTACTTGGGTCCTTGAGCTTCATACACGATCATCGGGAAGAAAGCCATTGTTTACTACAAACATTGGGAGGTGTTTTCTCTCGGGCATGATGTGTATTCGGGAGAGTTCTTGGATATTGGTGTACTTGGTTCTTGAGCTTCATACACAATCATCAGGGACGAAAGATGTGAACATTGGGGAGGTGTTCTTCATTACCCTCATGATGTGTATTCGGGAGAGTTCTTGAGCATTATACAAAGAGACTGACTGCATCAATTCAACTACTTGGGGGAATTGTTCTCTTGACACCTTTTGGAATGGATCGCTTCAGACGTCAGTTGAAAAGAAATATGAGAAGATTATTTAAGTGTGGGATGAAACGTTGTTGTTCTTCTATTGGATGATATAACCCCGAACGGAGAACCTCGATTATCGTTCTTAAATGGAGCAGCGGGATTTATGATAATGGTGTGCTTCTTCGTGCACCTGGCTAAGGCAAGCTTGAAATAGAGCTTCGAATCTGCTCATCTAATGGATTTTCGGTTTGGGGGGAAGCTGCCAAAGTCTCTCTTTCTCAAAGGCTCATGTTCTATCTTCTATTCTGGAGCCTCGGAAGCTTTGGTGGTGAATGTTTAAGAGATGATGACTTCTATCTTCTACAACGGGTCGTTCGATATCCTTATCTCGGTACTCGTATCATCATCTTTTTTAAACTATATCATCTATTCTATCTTTGTATATATTTTTTCAGAAAAACAAAATACAAAAATATAAAACCAACAAAAAGAAAATAGAAAAATATAAAACCACCAAAAATCCATAAAAATCAGAAAATTTAAAAATACCAAAAATATTGTTTTTCTAAGACATGTCTTCTAGTATCGATAACATCTGCGGTCTTAGAAATGTCATTCAA
Source organism: Chrysanthemum lavandulifolium (assembly GCA_022545495.1). Classification (NCBI taxonomy): domain Eukaryota; kingdom Viridiplantae; phylum Streptophyta; class Magnoliopsida; order Asterales; family Asteraceae; genus Chrysanthemum; species Chrysanthemum lavandulifolium. The sequence goes on along the minus strand of CM040238.1, from coordinate 51,571,794 downwards.
TAATGGCACGGGACCATAGATGAAATTCGAGCAGGAGGTGTAAATATTCTTTTTCCAAAACATGTCTCAAACTATGGCTTGCAGTTATTCCAGACTGTAACCCGTGCTTAAACCATGGTTTGCTATTATTTCAGATAGCAACCCGCTCTTTAAGAAAGGAAAGTGTTGCGCTAAACCAATTTTCAAATATTTCGTGCACTTATCCTAAAAACAATTTGAGGAAAGTATGTCGAAGGACTGCTGTTCCTACTCAAATATTTTTCCGTCTAAAAATTCTTCAGAAAAATATTTGTTTTAACTTAATGGTGGTAAAATGAGTTGCTTTAAAAAACAATCAGTTTCAGAGTTTTTCATAAAATTTACAAATTCAATCAATGACTTCAGCGCTTTTAAAACTTTTTATGAAATGAGTCATTGATTGAGGGGGAGAATATTTTTCAAATTTATATCATCTATCGGACTTATCTAATTATCCTACGTGCTTAATTAAAAATGATATTTACCTATGTCGAAGGACTAGGAATTTAGGATATGATTGTTAGGATTAAATGATTATAGATTGATGAACACATTATTCCCATACCTTTTGTGATCTGATTGATGTGTTGAATTGACTTTTATTAGTCGATTCTTTGTTTGGGTGATGTCGACCACCATATATCATATGTGTGTTCACTAACGTATGCACGGTATTTTGGTATATAAGAATGTTCCCGATCCGGATCCCACAATTGAAGATGATTGGATGCCGAAAGGAAAGGGTAACTATATCTTGGGTTGACAAATGAAGAAACGGAGCTTAATTGGACTTATATGAAGAGTTGGCATGGAAAAATGCAACGTAAGAGGTCTCATTGCATCGCAGATGGTTTTCTTCATCAAAATGAAGAAACGGAGCTTAATTTGACCTCGGTTGGCATTAAAATGCAACGTAAGAAGTCTTATCGCATCACAGACGGTTTTCTTCCAAGCCCTACAACAACAACAAAAGCTTCTCAACCACCTAACGTATCTTTGTGTGAAGATACCATTTTTAAACAATTTTGAAAAATATTGTTTTGAAAATGGAAAATATTGTTTTGAAAATTAATTTGACTTAATTTTGAAAATCACCGGACTTCATTTTATCAAAACCTAAGTCACTCAATCAACGACTACAGTTATCGATTGAGGGGGAGAGTGATTTAAAATAAAATATTTTAAAACAATATTTCTTCATAAAAGTCCGGATTGTACAAAATAAGTGGTGATCTAAAGATTTAATGTTATGTCATGGTATGATTTTTCTTTAAGAACCAAGATCTTTCAAAATGAAATATTTTATGTTCTTGTTTGATTGTGAAATTGTTTTATTTTACTTAAAGATCTCTTAAAAACTATCATACCTGACACTAACAATCTTTAATGTCTTAAAATGGTCCTTATCTCATCATTTTTCAAAATCAAATCTTGCCACGTCTTTCCCTAAAATTTTCTAAATGATTTAAATCAATTGGGATCACAAATCTCAAAAGGTTTGAAATTTTGATCGGGAGAGATAGTGATTTAAATCTAAAATGCTGTTTGGAATTGGTTTTAGTCCTTTAAAGGCACTCCCGCTCCATGTGCCAAACGATTTCAATATATGATGCACATGATTGAGGAAGAGCATTTATTCAAAAACAAGACGAGTATTTAAAATAAGGCACATTTTCTCCCATGTTTTCTAAACCTTATTAAATCACTTGGGATCCAAAATCTCAAAGGATTTGATATTTTTGATCGGGGGAGAATTTGTGATTTAATAATGAAATTTGATAAAAGATGATCGTTTTGATTCAAAGTGCATCTTGCTCTCCCATATGTGCTAAACGCTTTCGAATCTCGAAGCACATATTGAGGGGGAGCATTTCAAAAGAAAATAAACTATCAAGGTACAAAGATTTCTATGTTTCAACATAAAGTACCTTGATTGATTTTCTAATGGTTTTCTGTATGGCAATACAATCGTGGAAGTGCTTCAAAAACCTCTTGCCTCTATGTGATAAAATGATTTCAAATATCCTATGCACATATTGAGGGGGATAACTTACCAAGAAAATCAAATGGCTTTTTCTAAGGAAATTGTGATCAAAGAAATTGTTTCAAAGAACTCTTGCCTCCATGTGATAATCAATTTCAAAATCATACGCACATGTTGAGGGGGAGCATTTCTAAATGATCAAAACTATTAAGGTACAAAATGCTTTGATTTTATATCACAAGTACCTTGATTGATTTCCAAATGATTTTTCAATTGGTTTCACGGAAGAATGAACTGTACCAAAAGACCGACCATTTTACTTTATGTATGGAGTTATAAGGTTGGTGAGGTTAGGTATTAGTTCCCACGATCCCACCAAAGCCGGAGGGATCTACCCAGGGACAATCCACTAGATAGTGTAGAGTCCTTAGGTATGATGAAAAAAGGAGAAAAATGAGAAATGGGAAGAGTGCGGATCGAGATGAGCTAGATCTTGGAATAAAACCAACAAGGTTCTAGTTATGAAGTCTCGGTAAACACTGAAGGGGTTGAAGAATGTAAAAGAAATGAAATGAGAAAAGGGTGAAAAGAAATAGCCCTCCAATAATTCAACCTTAGGGCAGAAACCGGGTTCATTACATATGCTACTGGTGTTAACTAAGGTAACACTGGTATTGAAGAAAAGACGTTATGGACCCAGTGACGCACTGCACTAAACTTCCCAAGCTACTCAAGTTCCTCTTAAAAGGGCTTGTTTCATTCTCACGGGGAACCTACATTATCTATCGACTTTCTCTTAGAGATTGTTGATATTGAAGAAGGATACCCTCTCCCTAGTCTCCGACATAGGAACCAAATATGCACGATTGAGTCTAGAGCCAAGAGATCATCCACAATATCTCGTTAGGATACAAAATTAATGATGACTTGCTGTTTCACACAATGTGGAAAGTAAGTATATATTGAGAGTCCTACGCATTATCCTTGTGGTATTGCCAGAACATCCGAGTGATATGTAAAAATATTCACTATGAAGATGGAAATCCTTCTAGAGCCAACATCAAACAAGCTCTTGGTGGGTGACATGTGAGATCTTTTCTAAAGATCAAACTTGTGACAACTGGATAGAAACAATGGGGCGATTCACTCGTGAATCAACCTTGGTCCAGGATTGGAATTGACGAATACTTTTGGAAAAACCGTTCGATGTGAAAACCTTCTTTTCTCTAGCACGTCGAATGTGTATTCATTTTCAAACACAAAAAGTATCTCTGGTTGAAAAATACTTTTGGAAAAACCGTTCGATGTGTAAATCTCTTCTTTTCTCTAGCACATCGAATGTGTACTCATTTTCTAATACAAAAGGTATTTTGATTGAAAATTGATCTTTCTCATAAAACCTTCGTCGTATTGCAAAAATCTTTCTTCAAGCAATACGCGATTGTTTTCAAATCAATTTTCATCAATCGGTGAATCTCAATTATTTGGTTCACTCACTCCGTGTTGTCTTCTTTGAGATGTTCGGTTTGAGAACAACTAGAACAATTGCGAAACCCCGTCAAGGAGATTCTTGAATGATACCGATCACAGGCAATACTTGTCTTGATCAACGGGAACCGTGGGCGTGTACCTCAATTCAACGAAGTGATCAAAGACACTTTCGTGTGTTTTATTGCTAATCGTTGTTTGCGGTACATTTGGACGATTCTGGTGATTAGAATTGAGGAGTCAATCCAAAGCCGCATGCTCACAAAGATCCACACTTAATTGAAGAAATCATGACTGGTGCATATCTACATAACACGGCTCGATATTTTTATACTATGCTTCGCTACGCTGCTGCAAATATCATGAACCAAGAAAGCTTCCGCTACTCGATGGAAAGATGTCATGATTCAAAAGTGTAAGCATGTCGGTCCAAAAGTCACAACTTCACATGATGGCAACACAATAAAGGGTGATCCGAGATTTACGTGGTGATGATCTCAAAGAAAGCTCGAAGATCATCAAAGATGTGGATCAGTTAAAGGCCTCCACTAAAAGTACGAATCAATGCGGACTTTGAAGAATCGCTACTAAAGCACAAAGATTGCGGAACTTGAAGAATTGAAGTCTAAGAGCTCAGAACCAAAGTCAAAGATAGAATGCTAGGATGCAAAATGTATTTCATGGGGTGACCTCCCTTAGGGGGAGATTGTTAGGAATTGGAAATTCCATGTAAAAGTGTCGGTCACCCCAATTATGGTCTAGCATATGTTAGCTCGTAGACTTGTCGTTAGTTACGTTATTTAATAGTTAATTAGTTAGTTTGTAGCGTAGTATAGTTTAGTGTAACACAGTGGAGGAAGGACGGGTCTTTACCCACTATATGCCTGATCCACAGTCCGATAGGAGGACGTATTCATTGTAACTATAAATAACCCTTCCATCCATGGAAGGGGTGGTGCTTCTCAATCTAACATTTGATAATTTACAAAGCAAGTCTCTAAGTAGAACACCCTCTCATTCTTTCTCTCTCTAAACTATGGCAAACATGTATTTCCATCATCCAAGACCACCCGAATCATCAACACAATAAATATTACGATCCTACACTTTTTTTACACAGACTAAATCAACATCAATTATGAAAAGAGGACTTAATTTTATCATCATTAAATTGATTTATAAACTTGAAATTAGAAAACAGTCAAAATAATTTTAGAAACTAAAAAAACTTAAATCAAAATAACTTTACAACAGTTTTATTGGAGGCCATTTAAGGCATAGAGAAACCACCAACATACATCATTCATGACTAACCCCTAGTTTTTTCCCCGCTCCGTTTTGACCCATGTTTGCCAAGCAGTTTCATACCTATCTCTTCACAAAAATGACCATTAGGAACGCCAAGAACCTTCTTATTTGGTCCAGCCAAAGGGCCCGTTAAAAAAAAAAAAAAAAAAAAAAAAAAATGACACTATTCATAAGAAGGCCCAATGAATACATGTATTTGATGTGAGCATATGTTTTACCAAATATTTATAAGGCTCAGATTTGCACATTTAAAATCTGAAACAAAATACCGGCCATGGCTGCAATTCCAAACTGCCTTGCCAAGATACCAGTATCAGCAGATCATGCAAACGAAACATTCACGCGACACTAAACTGACAACAGTTGTCATCCTTTTAATATATAAAAACACTCAGATCTGCAAGTATGGTAGCGGTACCAGAGGCCCGCCATGGTTGCAACCACAATGTGGATGTGGGTGCCATGCCAAGAGACGGAAGTTGATAAACTACGCTCAACAAAGACATAAATTCAGAAAACTACCATCATTGCGTCAGTCACCTTATTATATATTACGTATTATATATATCTACATAACAATTAGCAAGATTTCTTCTACTAAGCTTCTTTATCAAGCGCCTTTACTCTAAAAAAATTACGAACCAAGGCTGCGACATCCTATTTTGTTTTGATGAACACAACAATACAAACTAAAATAGGCAACATAATATATATTATGCCCATACCTCATTGCCACAACATTATTGGAACAAAGGCACCGAGATAGCCAGATTTGTTTATACTACCGGACCCATCCCATTCGTCTTCACTGACACCCTTCGTTTACCTTTTAGATAGCAACGGGGGTACCTCCGTAAAATTATACGGCGATATTTTGATCCGAAGATAGTTGCGACAGAATATCGAAAAGACCGGTTCTGATTGCGTGATTGTAACCTCAAACAGATACCAAAGTAACATGTTAAGAAAAAGGATACATCCACCGTGGCTGCAACCATTACGGGTTGCCCTGCTAACATGCGGATAATTTCATCTTAAGGCTCAGATTTGCATATGTAAAGTCAGAAACAAAATATCGGCAATGGCTGCAATTCGAAACTGCCTTGCCAAGATACCAGCATCAGCTGATTATGTAAGCAAAATATTCAATTGCATACATGTATCATCATTGCCTTAACCAATTTTTTTTTTCGCGGGTGCAACTAATGAAAGTTAACGGTGAAGAGCCCACAATGAGTTTCACGACAAAAGTGGAAATGTCACTGGACAGGTGGCTCAGATGGGCGAATATTCAAGCAAAGAGGATAGACCCGCCATGGCTGCAACAGTTGTATGTCACCCTGCCAAGATACGGGCCATCTCATGTTTACCGAAGAAACCCCAATTCATCACAGCCTCAAAAAACGAATACAAAGGGTGACCATTCAGCAGGGTAGCCACCCCAAAGACCACAACTGTACAAACTAACATTCATTGGGCCTTCTTCGTATTTGTAATCCACGATCATGAAATGCAAGTTTCAGACAATCACATTTCACCAGGATCAACATAAAAACCAAAGCGTTGTCTGTAACAACATCATTCAGTAGAAGTGGCCATTACGGCCCACCAAGATACATGTCACTGCTATGGTTGCAAGCTCAGCAAGCCTACCCCGCCACAACGTCATCTGAAAACATGGCAAACCCACAAACATTCGTAGATGTTATAATATTTTAGTAAAATCTAATTCACATAAACTGCTTAAGCAAAAGATATAAGATCTCATTTCACCAACATCAGCAGATGGCTGAACCTTTTTTTACACAGAGTAAACTGACAGTAATTAGGAAAAGAGGACTTAATTTTATCATCATTAAATTAACCCACAAACTTGAAAGTAGAAAACGCCCAAAATAATTTCAAAAAATAAAAAACCCTAAATTAAACCTAAACCCTTATTAGTATAAACTATTTAACCCAAAAAAACTAAGCATAAACCCTAAGAATAACGAACCTAGGCAAAAACTAAAGGAAAAAAACATGCAACCTAGTATCCAATCTTCCAAACAGCAAAGTTGTCGAAGTTTATTTGGATCACAAATAATTGATCCACCTAACTTTAATTAGACAAATATACAATATATGAAGCAGGGCAAAAGTTGTGGACCAAAAGAAGGGTTCAACTGTAACACTTACCAAATGGCAAAAACTCATCCACAAAAGCAATAAAAAAGGGGTTGATGGTACTGCTAACTGTAGCCCCCTCACAATCACTTGTACTAACAACGAATTTCGTTTTCTCTGGATCAAAAAATCGCCGGATAATTTTTTGGAGGCACACCCGAACGGATCTAAAAGGTAAACGTAGCGTGTGAGTGAAGATGAATAGGGAATGGGTCGGGTAGTGTAAACAAATAAACACAAAGGGCCCGACTAAAAAATAAAAAACCCACAACACTATTCATAAGAAGGCCCAATAAATGTAAGTTTGTATAATAACCTTCGTGGATACAAATACTTTCATCAGTTTCACCAAAAATCTTTATGAATCAAACAAGTAGGTCGGTGTGCCTGGCATGGGCTTTCGTCAGCCCATCCAAACTGTCAAGAGCTATTCCCCGAGGTCCTAAAGCTTCAATCTCTTCGATCAGCTCCCTACGCTTGATGATGCCCCTCTTTAGATGATCAATGCACTCACGAACTAGCTTTTTCAAAAACTCTTCTTGTGCAGCCTCTTCCCCAAACCATACTGGCATATGATCATTTAAGTTGGATGAACCAGCAATCTCCATGAGTTCATTCAAAAGAGGGAAATCTTCCATTGGAAATTGTGTGTGTGGAAAAAGTGGTGGATGAGTTTATTGGTTCGTGTGCACAAGTGAATAGCGTCTCAGGGTAGAGACGGTCAAGTGGTCTAATAGTGACTTTTTTTCCACACTTGGTCCCTAAATTTTTCTGGGTTGCCGTTGTCATACTTAAAACTCCCGCACAATAATCACTTTAAAATACACAATTGGTCTTTCAATTTGCCAATTTACGTATATTGCAATTTAGTTGAAGATTAAACAACACAAAATCATTAGAAGTTTGACTTTGTAAAGTCAAACTTGCAAAATATATCAATAAACTCCCAAACAAATATTGACTAATGGTTTTGCAATTTTGACTTTACAAAGTCAAAATGCAAACAGAAAATTCCCATTCACCATTTTGAATGTTGACTAACTAAAGTAAAATGGAAATGCTAAAGTTTTTTTACTAACGAATTGAGTTTTACTTTCTACAATCAAATTGAAATGCTAAATGAAAGTTTGACTTTCGAATGTCAAACTTGCATCACCAACAATACGCACAACCAACAATATATGAAAAAGCTAAATTTAACCAAACCATATAAACAAATACCAAAATACTATTTTGCAAGATGAATTGTCATAGGGTATTCAACCCATACATAAACTACAACCATTAAAAGAACTCTACCACGGCTATGAGGGAAGCTCGGTGAACTTTCAACAGCTTCCTAGCCAATTCCCAGTTCATCCTGATATTTTCTGTTGGAATCACTCCTAAACAGTATTTCAAGTATTTATATTTCATATGTAATAGGTAGCTTTATTATGGCCTTTATGTTTGTTTAAGGTCAAGCTTATGTAGAAGGCCCATAAGCTTGATCCAAGCCCAATAAGGAATATGGAAGGAGAGGGAGTGTTGCCCTAGCTCCTTGCCTATATAAACTCATGTAAACCCTCATTTGAGGGTTGGTTGTTCAAGTTTTTCTCTTCATTCACATACACTTCGCCTAACCGTCCCTTAGTTTATATGTGTGTGTGCTTGATACTTGTTCATCCGCCTTATCTCTTCTCTTATAAGCTTGTGTTGTAAAACTAGTGACCTAACAGTGGTATCAATCGCCAAATGGTTGGGTGAATGTATTGTTTGAAGTGAGTTTTGGTCTCACGCATAACTTACGGTTCCATAACTTTGGGTGAATCGTTTGTTTTTTAAGTGGGTTTTGGTCCTACGCGTAAAACAACGGTTTGTTTTTAAGCTTTTGGTCTACTCGTAAGTTTCACGTTTTTCAATCTTTCACACGCTTAAAAACGCATTTTTTACACTTTTTAATCCAAGATTCTTGTACTTTCAACGTTATAAGGTGTTAAACTAACGTTTTTGGCAAAAGTTCCAAACTTTATCGTGGATCATTGTTTTGAGCTAGTTTTTATACGAGGTGTTATCCTACGCAGAATCGCTTTTAGAAGCTTTGGATCATCAAGTTTCACACTTTTGTGTCATTTTGGTGATATTGAAGCTATTTCATCACAAAAATCGGTTTAGAAACATCTTTGGGCAAAAGTCATTTTACGAGTAGAACTACGGCGTATCAAAACCCTAGTTATACGAGTAGGACTACGCGTAACTTCGTCCTGGTTTGATCTTCATTTTCGTGGTTTACTCCGTGTTTTCTTGCTTGGATAAGCACGAAAATACGTCGACTTTGGATATCTTTTGCCTTGTGACGATGTACAAGATCACTTGGGATAAAACCCAAACTTACGCATAAGCTTACTACGCGTGAAAATCCTACGATAAGATTAATCTTACGCATAAGCCTTGTCTTACGATAAGTGGATCCTACGCCTAACTTTTCACGCATAACTTTTGCCTCGCATAACTTTAGTCTTTTTCCCCTTACGCCGTAAGCTAATCCTACGCGTAACTATCATTGTTACGCGTAAGTTTGGTGTTTCTACGCATAAGCTTTATTGTGATTTCTACGCCTAAGGACAATTCATCAACAAAGGTTCATTCGACTACAAAGATCCATCAACACAAATTATCAAAAAAAAAAAAAAAAAAAAAAAATAGTTTTTTGGCGGAAAAATTTGAGCAAAATTTAATTTTTAGGGAGACTAAACGTTCAATTTTACGCGAGATTCAAATTTTGGTTTAACTGTGAAAATTTTGGTCAAAAATTCAAATTTTGGGCCTAAATTCAAATTTTTCTAAGTCAAATTTGGCGTCAAAATTGTCATAACTCAAATTTTCCTACATTCTTAGAATTGATTTTATAGTGAATTTCAAATTTTGAGAGTCAAAATTTTCAATATCATATTTGGAGGAAATTGAAATTTACTATATCGGCCTTCATGTGCTACATCGTCTTCGCACCTTTTCTTCTCTTTGATTCTTCGCAGAAAGTGAAATGGATTCGATCATAAAGATTCATTTGTGGCATTGCAAGAAGGATTCATGGCTATAACTCGGCATTCAAGCCGTCGACAATCTAATTCCCAATATCCCGCATCGTACAAGGTGCAAGAGTTTTGTACATGAAAGGAATGCTCAAATGGACGTTGAGAATGTTGTAGTCTCGCATCATCCGGTAATGCGGACAATGAGGTTGTAGCATTGGAAAAGCAACATGACAAAGACGGATCCGGAGAAGATATCATACTTAACTACGACACCGAGCCTAAGCGTGACGAAGAACAAATGGTTGAGGAAGATATCCTACCCACCTATGACACCGACATAGAAATGATGGTCGAGGTACAATCTCTCGTTGATCATATTCTCGCTGCAAATGCGATACAACATACCGAGCAACCTGAATTCAAAGAATGAAGGAGAGGTTGACCGGTGTGTTGCACAATGTCCGACAACTATCTCATGTCCGAGCCCTTTCTTGCAATCAATTCAATGAAACGTCAAATCAAACTCTTGAATCAAATCATTCTTCTCAAAAAGACCATTGCTCGGTTTCATAAAGATTTTTCAAAACTAGAGGCACATTGCATCTCTCTGAACTTAAATTACAAAACAAATCTTTTCCTCGTAACACAATGGTCGACTTTCAAATGAACAAAGTAATCGTGTGGATTTATTAGTAAAAGAAAATGAGCATTTAAAGACTCAACTTCAAGCAAAGGGCTTGCATATGTTGCTTTACAAAACAAACCGAGAAGATTCAACGACAAGAATGTGGATACTAATTTTGCAAAACCAACAATCTTGGGAAATCGATCTAAAACCAATCGAATACAATCGATATTTAGACATCCAATCGCTTTTAAATCAACGTTCTAAATCGTCAAAACCACGGTTTCCTCCCAAGTTGTTGAGAATAATCATTTGTCAAAACCAATCACTCCACATTCCGGCCCAACAATAATGCTTCGCTTCTATTAAACATGTTTCATTAAACCTATTTCGTTATACCGCACAAGTGGTCGCTCGGCCAATCTAGGATTAGTTCGAACACCGTGTCTACACCGAGCATTAAACGTAAACATTCATATGATTCAAATGACGATACAAGAACTATGATCTAGAAAAGGCTAGGAAAGGTACTACTCAAAAGGATGGAATCTTAGGTTCACGACCTAGTGTATCATCTTCGAGTGTATTCTTGAACAACGCTTGTAGTAGCAAACCAAAACCTAAGTTAACTCAAACAGTTAGAAATAAACCCGTTGATCTAAACGTAAAATTTCGAAACCTAATAGGTGGATCAATATAGGACGCAAATTCTTCCCAAAAGAAGTTTCAACATCCCTTAGATCTAACCTTAGATGGATACCAACGGTAGAGTTTTCAAAGCTGGCGGTCTTAGGTGGATTCCTACAGCAAGATACTAAGCGGTTGCACCAAAACAAGTGTGATACCCTCTAACACCATCCGTGAGGCGGAAAGGAAATCATCAAAATAGCATGTTCGGTGTCAAGAAGATAATTGACACTACATCTTTATGCCTCTAACACTGGAACCCGCTACACTTGGGATCCATGTCTTTCTCTTCCTTGCCCCCTTCTATTTTTCTATGCAGTACAACTATATGGCTCCTTGCAAAACAGCAGTGGGACCCGCTTTCTCACCGTAAAAATATCATGATCCATCATTTGTTCCACCATTGTACTTAATCATCATAAATTGGGAACATTGCTGGCTCCTCCGGTTAAAGATTCATCAAAAGTCGTGCTTCGGATGTATCAAATGTTTCATTGCACAACCGATAATACTCTAATTTCGGATACACTCTGAAACTACAACAACTACCATTGTTATAGATGCACCTCCAACAATCGAATCTTTGATAACAGAAGATCAAAGTGTTTCCTACAACAATGTCACAGCCGATGATCAACATTATGAACAAAGAAGTTTTATCAGCAGTTGACTCTCTCAAGATATTTATGGTACTTCACACTTGTTCGGTTGCTTGGACATACATGGTTTCACTATCTTCTCATACATGGTTTCGATGTCTTCAATTCATCATCAACATACGTGGTGTATGATTCAGATTCATTGAAAACATCGAGGGGGAGAGAGTGTAGGCATCCCTTGCTTCTTTTGTTTGACCACATGAGTCCTTGCGAAAACCCAATGCTTTCCAAAATTTCTTCCATAAGGGCGAAGAAATGAGATGATCTGTGGTTCAAACGTCTTAATTCAGTGTTATCGTCTCAACTTTCATGGGTTATCTTGTGTGAAGTTACCCAAATATAATGTTAAGATGCCTCACACACGGTCTTGGTATCGAGTTATTGCATATTCACGGTGACTAGTATTCGAAAGACCACAACATTCGTGGAAAGTCGTTTCATTTCGTCTTTCGTGGTTTGTTTGATGTGATGCGTCAACATACGCGAAAGATCTTGTTGATTTACGGCATGTTTCCTCGAGCGAATCTTCCGCAATTAGTCGATTTTCTTTGTATGGTTTATCGCTCATCTACAAATTCACGCGACATCTTGAAACCGTCAAAGTTAGAGGAAATGTAGACTTCATCAAAAGTTTCAAATCTGCTAAAGACAGTTGTCGGCCTCGAGGGGAGCTATTTCAAACATCGTCAATTGGGGAAAGGTTAATTTGTTTCATACTTATTTCATCTTTTCCCAATATGGCTTGTGCACACATAACGATGTACAACCCGTAATTGTCAAGAAAGGACCACGTGGTACGCCTCGATGCCACAATCCTTATAAAAGGCGAAGCTTCTTATTTTGAGTAAAACCTATCAAACCTTTCATTTTCAAGGTTTTGCTCAAAAGACAAGTACTTCCCATATGATTTTAAAACCTCAACCGTTTATATCACTAATTGAGGGGAGTATTTGAACTAAAACTTTGTTCACAAATTGTTCACGGTGGTCACTCTTCCCATAAAACTCAAAATGGTCATATTTATTCTCAAGCGTTCAAAATAACATTTTATATGTCATTTTTGAGGGGAGAAAATTGTGTGATAAGAAATATGTTGTACAAAATGCAAATGAATCCGTGTACCTCGGACTTAACCAACGAATTGACGATACTAAACTGTTAGTAACTCGAAAAGACTTGTCTGGACGGGTAATAATTTCAAGCTAGTTCGCTAGTGATGTAAACGTGTCTCGCAAAGGACTCGTCTGAGTAGAATGTACCATTCGAAACTCTTGATAGACATGAACTCGACGGGTTTGACAACCTTTCAAGGTTTGTCTACACCTTCAAGGTAGTTATTAGAGCTAGTTGTCACCTAAAAGTCGACAATGTAACTCTTTAACTATTCAACGTAACCGTGTCTCGTGGAGATTGTCTATCTTTAGTGGATCAATTCAAAAGGCGCGCTCTTTCCTCACCGTGCATTTAACCATTAAAACTATTAAGCACATGTGGAGGGGAGTATTTATGCAAAACTTATCTCTCACGATGGTTCAAACATGTTTTCATTTACAAACCCTTTGAGAGATATTTTCACATCTGATGGTTTTAATGGCAAACATAGGTTAGTCATGGAGTTATAAGGTGACTAAGGTTAGGAATAACTGTCCTATGATCCGCCAGAGCCGGAGGGATCTACCCAAGGACACTACCATTAGTTAGTGTTAGAAGTCCTTAGGAATGATTATAAAAGGAGAAATGAGAATCGGAGAAAGAAGGAGTTGAAGAATCAAAAGAAATGTAAAGTAAAGGGTGAAAAGAAATAACCCTCCGTTATTCAACTTAGGCGCACACCGGGTTCAATTCATATACTCTTGGTTGTCACTTAGTGACACCGGTATTGAAGATTAAAGTCGTCATGGACCCAAAGGCGCATGCACTAAACCTTCTTAGCCACTCAAGTTTCTCTCAATGTGCTTGTTTCATTCTCACAGGGAACCCTACATAACCTATTGGCTTTCTCTTAGAGATCGTTGGTATTGAAGAAGGAGACCTCTCCCTAGTCTCCGCTCGGAAAAACCAAAACGCACTATTGAGTCTAGAGCCACGAGATTCATCAAAAGATCTCTTAGGAACACTTGACATTTAATCACTTGATGATCAACAATAAGATCATCGATGGTTCATATCGAGTCCTTCACGATCTTAGCAACTGTCGAGAACATTTATGAGAGGTTCACATATGTGATCATCGGTGATTGAATGGAAACTCCTGCCGTGGTCAACATCAAACGCCCGACACCGGTCACTTCGGTAACTCCCGTGGATTACGCTGGAGTGTGTCTCAAACGGTCTGATCGTGAGGTGATGCTTGATGTACCTCGACTCATCCGAATCAGATGTACTTGATGCGTCGCGTTATCTCACTTGTGGGACTCCGGTTCAGAACGACCTTTGTAAGAATTAGAGTTGTGTTTTCACACTATGTTGTTAACACTCTCGAGTTCAAACTTGTAAGTGCGGAAACCGCTTATTACTAACCGTTTGAAATGTTTTCTTCTTATGGAAGCTCCGGGCGGGATGATCGTCTTGATTCTTCTCATGCTCACGCCAACATCAACACTAATGAAAGTTCTATTCAAAAGCAACACAACCGTCGAATGATTCTTCGTCAAACCAAAGAATCTACAATGATAAAGATTTAAAGAACTTCATCGATTTGAATTCCAACGTCATAGAGCGTGTGACCATGTTGAAGAATGACGTGGAGACACTTTGGAGCGTGAAAGCGCACTGAAAGCATCGATGCGAGACAACAACATACTATCACTTTCACCACAAAGAACAATGATCAAAGAACAAAGTTAAAGATGACGTCGAAGCATAAGCTGCTCAAAGATAACTATCTCTACACCGGGAGATTGTTCGAATCAAGACAATTCCTCTCACAAGAAAGAAGAATGTCGAAGGCGTCACGCTACTATTACATCAACGCCTTCACGCTCACATTCATATATACTTGAGGGAGATTGTTGGAATCACTCCTAAGCAAGATTTCAAGTATTTATATTTCATATGTAATAGGTAGCTTTATTATGGCCTTTATGTTTGTTTAAGGTCAAGCTTATGTAGAAGGCCCATAAGCAGATCCAAGCCCAATAAGGAATAGGGAAGGAGAGGAGTGTTGCCTAGCTCCTTGCCTATATAAACTCATGTAAACCCTCATTTGAGGGTTGGTTGTTCAAGTTTTTCTCTTCATTCACATACACTTCGCCTAACCGTCCCTTAGTTTATATGTGTGTGTGCTTGATACTTGTTCATCCGCCTTATCTCTTCTCTTATAAGCTTGTGTTGTAAAACTAGTGACCTAACATTTTCATTCCCATCATTACTCCAATCGCTGACCTTGATATAGATTGTCTTTAGTGACCGGGAACACACAAGTATAAACTTTATTAACGTTAATTCATGATTTGATCTAGGAAAAGCTCGAAACACCACAGTCTATAGCTGCCCATGCCTGATTGTGTTTCTGTCTACAACATTTGAAATTTTTCCCAAAGGTAGAACACTAAGCGTGTATGTAGCCTGCAAAATCAAATAGTATTGAGATACTCAAGTCATGGCAATTTACGAATGTTTATTTGATACATATGCATTACAGTATTACACTTACTCTGGTATCTAGCATTTTCAAATTTGGAGATCCACGAATCATTTCAATGATAAGCAATACCATAACAATATTCTCAAAATCGACTCTGGCCAGCTTACGATTAATCAGGGATACAAAGGGCACAGAGACATTCATCCTAGAATTAGCTTCCAATATCAACTACAAAAGGTTTTAAAGATTAAATTTCATTACTGCTAGACATTTCTTTAACATTATAAAATTATAAGTGTAAAACTCAAATTGGTCTTACCGTGCAATCCTGAAAATCCAATCTAAGGGTTTGAAGTGTTGGAAGACTTGTCAGGTGAAAGATACTGGATGTTGTGATTGTGGTCACATGGGTCGAAACACCGAATGACAAATCTAACTTCTTCGAATTCCTAAGTTTTGCAATATCCCATAGTCTCATCTCGTTTGTAGTAGCACAATCCATTTTAAGAGACTCAAGTAAGGGACAACCAGCAATAAACTCCCAAACTGTGTCGGTTAGAAAATTGACAGAACACAATTCTAAGCTCAATAGATTTGCAAAACTACTAAAAAATACCAAAGTAGGAAAAGCACAACAATGAAGTTCCAGATGTTTCAACTTCATACGAGAGTAAAGTTGGGCTGGCAACGTAACTTGTTGACCATACCAGTTTCTAATTATCAGCTCCTCAATTCCTTGCCGAGCCAAAAACAAAATCCAATCACGAATCTCTTCATAATTCAAGTCTTCTATTCCAGACACCGTTTTGGGCTCTACAGAGAAGAAAAACTTTCTTATAGGACCCATAAGCTGATTTAAGAGTTTAGTAACATGCCTCCCATCATACTTGTTTGTTAAATAATAAAAGAACTCCTCATCAACTATGACATCGGTTAGCAAAGTCCACTTAAACCTCCAGTTTCTCGCTAAACTAGAGGTTCTCACCGCTTCTTTTATTGGAAACCGATTCAAAATGTTACTGATCACTATATCTGACATGTTGCTAATATAATATGTCATATTAGTGATAACATTAGCTCCGATCGACATGGTATTGTTGGAATTTGGGTTGGTTTTTTGAGTTCTGGAAATGAGGATTTAGATTCGGATTTTGATTTTCAGTTGATCGTTTCTGGATAAGGGTGTGTTATTATGATTAGTAAAGGTGTTTGTTGGGTGGGTTAATTGGTTTGCGCGAAAATAAATGCTAGAGTATCAGGGAAGAACTGCTAGTTGAATAGCCATAATCACACTTGGTCCCTAGGTTGAGGGATGAGTTAGATTTAACTAAGGTATGTTATAATTGTGAATGGTCTATTATACCCTCGATGTACAAACATAAAAGTAACGTTGACTTTGGCAATCCTGGTCAAGGGACTCATTTAGCCTATAAAAAGCTAGTTTTGGACTCCCGGCGATAAAAAAGGCAAGTTTTGGTTCAACATGATGTTTCGTTACAAGTTTAGGGACCAACAATGTATTTTAGTCTAGTTTTAATAATTGAACACAAACCAAAATAAGAAACATGAACACAATATATACAAAAGTTAATGCACAATTCATATTTATCAATAGTAAAGCAACAAACAACTAACACACGACAGAAAATACAGGATAAAAAATCAGAGTCAATAGTAATTTTAAAGGATAAAGAAGAGTGAATTACATAATTGGTCCTTAAGGTTTACCGGATCTTGCATATATTGTCCTTGTGTTTTTTTTGACGGGTCATGTCCTCGTGGTATGCAAAAATTACGAGTCATGTCCAATTTACTGACGACGTTTATACGGTCGTTAAATAAAGACTAAAATTGTATATGTGAAACCCGGTAAACCTTAGGGACCATTTATGTAATTAACTCAAAAAAAAAACCAAAATTATTATACTTAAATTTTGTGCTTATTTACAATGTGAGGGCCTAATTTTTTTTTCGTTTTTTTTTAATTATTATACTTCAATTTTGGCCTTATGTACAACG